>CM050164.1:250826234-250883734 GCA_027410445.1 Discoglossus pictus
TATGACGCCTCACCCTAACCCTAACACCCCTCACACTTATCCCTAACACCCCTCACCCTAACACCTAACCCTAACACCCCTCACACTTATCCCTAACACCCCTCACCCTAACCCTAACACCCCTCACACTTATCCCTAACACCTAACCCTAACATCCCTCACCCTAACACCTAACCCTAACACCCCTTACACTTATCCCTAACACCCCTCACCCTAACACCTAACCCTAACACCCCTCACACTTATCCCTAACACCCCTCACCCTAACCCTAACACCCCTCACACTTATCCCTAACACCCCTCACCCTAACCCTAACACCCCTCACACTTATCCCTAACACCCCTTACCCTAACCCTAACACCCCTCACACTTATCCATAACACCCATCAACCTAACAACTAACCCTAACATTCTCACACTTATCCCTAAGACCTAACACCCCTTACACTTATCCCTAACACCCCTCAGCCTAACACCCCTCACACTTAGCCCTAACACCCCTCACCCTAACACCTAACCCTAACACCACTCACACTTATCCCTAACACCCCTCACCCTAACCCTAACACCCCTCACACTTATCCCTAAAACCTAACCCTAACATCCCTCAC
Organism: Discoglossus pictus; assembly: GCA_027410445.1. Lineage (NCBI taxonomy): Eukaryota > Metazoa > Chordata > Amphibia > Anura > Alytidae > Discoglossus > Discoglossus pictus. The sequence continues at coordinate 250,826,847 of CM050164.1, forward strand.
CCTAACACCTTACCCTAACACCCCTTACACTTATCCCTAACACCCCTCACTCTAACACCTAACCCTAACACCCCTCACACTTATCCCTAACACCCCTCACCCTAACCCTAACACCCCTCACACTTATCCTTAACACCCCTCACCCTAACCCCAACACCCCTCACACTTATCCATAACACCCCTTACCCTAACACCCCTCACATTTATCCCTAACACCCCTCACCCTAACACCTAACCCTAACACCCCTCACACTTATCCCTAACACCCCTCACCCTAACCCTAACACCCCTCACACTTATCCCTAACACCCCTTACCCTAACCCTAACACCCCTCACTCTTATCCCTAACACCCCTCACCCTAACCCTAACACCCCTCACACTTATCCCTAACACCCCTCACCCTAACCCTAACACCCCTCACACTTATCCCTAACACCTAACCCTAACATCCCTCACCCTAACACCTAACCCTAACACCCCTTACACTTATCCCTAACACCCCTCACCCAGCACCTAACCCTAACACCCCTCACACTTATCCCTAACACCCCTCACCCTAACCCTAACACCCCTCACACTTATCCCTAACACCCCTCACCCTAACCCTAACACCCCTCACACTTATCCCTAACACCCCTTACCCTAACCCTAACACCCCTTACACTTATCCATAACACCCATCAACCTAACACCTAACCCTAACATTCTCACACTTATCCCTAAAACCTAACACCCCTTACACTTATCCCTAACACCCCTCACCCTAACACCCCTCACACTTAGCCCTAACACCCCTCACCCTAACACCTAACCACCTCACCCTTATCCCTAACACCCCTTACCCTTACACCCCTCACACTTATCCCTGTGTCTCTTCACCCCCCCCCCTTATCATCAAGGGAGGGGGGAGGATGATGAGGGAGGGGGCAAGAGACACAGGGGAGGATGATGAGGGAGGGTGGAAACAGACACAGGGGAGGATGATGAGGGAGGGGGTAAAGAGATACAGGGGAGGGTGATGATGAAGGGGGAAAGAGACACAGGGGAGGATGATGAGGAAGGGGGGAAGAGACTCAGGGGAAGATGATGAGGGAGGGGGAAAAGAGACACAGGGGAGGATGATGAGGGAGGGGGGAAAGAGACACAGGGGAGGATGGTGATGGAGGGGGGAAGAGACACAGGGGAGGATGATGAGGGAGGGGTAAAGAGATACAGGGTAGGATGATGAGGGAGGTGGGAGGATGATGAGGGAGGGGGAGGATGATGAGGGAGGGGGGATGAGACACAGGGGAGGGTGATGAGGAAGGGGGGAAAGAGACACAGGGGAGGATGATGAGGGAGGGGGTAAAGAGATACAGGGGAGGATGATGAGGGAGGTGGGAGGATGATGAGGGAGGGGGATGAGACACAGGGGAGGGTGATGAGGAAGGGGGGAAAGAGACACAGGGGAGGATGATGAGGGAGGGGGTAAAGAGATACAGGGGAGGATGATGAGGGAGGTGGGAGGATGATGAGGGAGGGGGATGAGACACAGGGGAGGGTGATGAGGAAGGGGGGAAAGAGACACAGGGGAGGATGATGTGGGAGGGGGTAAAGAGATACAGGGGAGGGTGATGAGGAATGGGGGAAAGAGACACAGGGGAGGATGATGAGGGAGGGGGGGAAGAGACACAGGGGAAGATGATGAGGGAGGGGGAAAAGAAACACAGGGGAGGATGATGAGGGAGGTGGGAAAGAGACACAGGGGAGGATGATGATGGAGGGGGGAAGAGACACAGGGGAGGATGTTGAGGGAGGGGGTAAAGAGATACAGGGGAGGATGATGAGGGAGGTGGGAGGATGATGAGGGAGGGGGGATGAGACACAGGGGAGGGTGATGAGGAAGGGGGGAAAGAGACACAGGGGAGGATGATGAGGGAGGGGGAAGATATACAGGGGAGGATGATGATGGAGGGGGATGTTAGGTTATTTATGCCCTTTATGGATTAAAACCAGACTCTGCATCAACTATGTATTTTTCCGTGGGAGTTTTGACATGGATCCCCCTCCGGCATACCACAGTCCAGGTGTTAGTCCCCTTAAAACAACTTTTCCATCACTATTGTGACCAGAAAGAGTCCCTGTGGGTTTTAAAATCCGCCTACCCATTGAAGTCTATGGCGGTTCATCGGGTTCACCGGTTCGCTAACATTTGCGGCGGTTCGCGAACCGAAAATGTTATGTTCGCGACATCACAAATAGTGAGTCTTCCAAGATAGCCTGCTGCTTCAGATAGGGAACTCTGCTATATTTGATAGGGACATTTTACCCATGTCTGTGATCCTTTTGTATGGATTTTTACTTTAGCTCATTTGTTAGATCTATAAGGATTTCCCTATGTACACACGGTTATAATTACAGTTACTACTTTATGTTCCTATTATATGTCTCTGATTGTTTTTGTGAGTCATATCTGTATATATTTGTATCATAGACGCCATTTCTTGTTTTTATATTTTGCTGGAAACCTTTGTTTTTGCTGCCATATGTATTGGGGTATTTTTAATGATTAATAATAAAAGTTACTTTTTATTGTATATATCTTTATGACATTTTGAGCCTATACTTCACGAGCACTTTGGGACATCTTGCTAATATAAAGGGGCCCTTGTCTTTTCTTTTTTTTTTTTTACTGACCAATCTGTGACATGTTCTCAGCAATGGTTGTTAATAGGCAGCTGAGACATGGTCCAGGTTAGGACAGTATATGACATGCACATGCAGTCCTATAGAGTCTGTAGCCACATATACCGCAGTGCGCACACCCAGACATGTACTCTCTTTTGAATGTCAAATCAATCTTGATTTAAAAGGAATTTGTACTCAGAAACAGTTTTAACTGCAGGTATTGGCCAGACATTTTATTGCTACAAATTATGAAAATGATATGTTTGCTACCAGGATTTATATGGTTATTGATGTCCCATATATGGTACTCACTCTGCATAGTTCTTGGCACACCCGTGTCCACCTGTCCTGGTAGGCCCACCACTGCCGCTGGTTGAATCCAGTCCCTCAGGGTCTGCTCCCATGCACAGTGTGTAATGTTTTCTAGAGGCCCATCACCGGTTGCACGTGCCACTCTTGCCTCATCTGACATCTTCCTCTTCACGTTCAGTTGGCTGTCTTCATATCTGTGTTTAACAGACTTTACCTTCCTATTAGCGACCCCTAATGCCGCAACAGCTGAAGCGATTCGGCCTTCTGGGTAGCCCTCACATCTCTCCCACCATGTATGATCCCTGAGGAGGACGTCCATCTCCTCTGGGCTATAATTGGGGCCCTGTACTTGCCCAACTGTGCCTGAGGCTCCAGCCTCCCTGTCCTCTCCCTTGGGCCAGTACCTCTTCCCCACTACGCCCCCCCCCCCCCCGGGATCAGTCCCTGACCCTCTGCTCCTCCACCTTGTTTGCCTACATCTGGGGCACATACCCCCCCCCCCCTGCTCTCCTCCACCTGACCTCTCTGACCTGGATTTCCTTCCCTCCATACCTGTAGCTCTCCTCACTCTCCTCCTCTCTTCACTCTCCTCCTCTGCTCACTCTCCTCACTCTCTTCCTCTCCTCACTCTCTTCCTCTCCTCACTCTCCTCTTCTCCTCTCTCTCCTCACTTTCCTCCTCCCCTCCTCTACCCTCCTGTGATATATGAAATAAAAATAAGGATAAAGAAATATAAAATATATCTGGAGGTGTATGTGGTAAAACAAGAATGTGAGTATTATGTGTAGTATAGTAATTGTATGTGGGGTAGGTTGGGGATGGGGGGTGTAGATGTGCTGTGGCCTACCGCAATGTATAGCTATGTGTAGGTATTAATCTATGTGTGTGAATTATGTGATATCAGTAGTTATGTGTGTTGTAAATTAAGGGTTATATTATCTGAGAGGTCAAAGTATCAAAAACGTACAATGCTTCTTCACTCTTTCTCTTTCTCTCTCTCCAATTCTCAAAAACCCAGCAATGCCTAGACCCGTGTGTTCACTTGCTCAGATACAGCACAGCCAATGCACCCTTTTAAACCGCTTCCTGCAGTGTTAATTGTGGTTACCAGCTTTCTATTGGCTGTTAGGCCTGTGTCGCACTACGTTATACTGCAATTGGATAGTTACGGCTGATCGCAGCTCATCCTTCCCCTTTACATCTTGCGTACACGGCTCAGGTGCGTCTCAAGCTCGTAACACACGCCATGGTCTAATTTAATAGCTCTGTAACTCGGCCAAATTTCAGCCGTTGCGGGTTTGCAGATGCCGCTATGGGCTTCAAATTTAATAGGGCTGCAAGTATCATTTGTAGTAAATAAGAGGCAATTTATCATCTCCCAAACATAAATTGTCAAATTCACAAATTATTTACATGTGCTATAATTTTTTACATTATCACTGAATAGAGGAATAACACGATCTTTTCACGGTCATTGGAGGATATAGAAAAAAGCTAAATAAGAGATCCTGAAGTTCTTTATTACAACCAGATACTGAGGCAATTATTTTTAAATAAATTCAGTTCAAAGCACTTTTCAGAGAATTATTTTTTATTTATTTTTTAGTAAATATTATATAGAAGGACTGACTTATCATATCCGAGAACTCACATACCATTTACTAATGTTTCCGTACAGAATCCAATGAGGAACCAAAAAGAGGGGGCTTAGTCTAGATCTACTTATTTATAAAAATACACTGAAATTAACGTTCTGCTTCAACCCAAATGGCATAATACTATTTAATAACACGATCCACTTGCTTTTAGTTCTTGAAAGTTCTTCTTCAAAATTGCCCCCACTGATTCCCAAGGATATCTTGTGAAACTGTACATTTGATATCTGGCTGTTCTGCAATAAAACAAAAAAAAATAATTATATGTGTCTTTCCAGTTCTCTCTGTGACTTGATCTAATCTTCTCATATATATGTAGAACTTACAGTGTCCACACATATTTGTGCCATTAGGTATCAAAGTCAGGCCACTCTTTTTAGTGAAATTACTCCTTACAATTCTGTCCTTTATGGTGCAGGACCTCCTCCAGTTTGTTTGTATATGTGTACCAAAATAGGTATCCAATTGGGTATCACTTCTGAGAATGTACACATGTTTGTTAAGGATTTGATTAATGTCTTTCAACTGTTGGTTGTATGTACCAACAAATCTTGGACAGTTTTTCAATTCTTTTTTGGACTTTAGGTACCAATAGTGTCTCTCTATCAGAATGTAAGGCTCAATGGTAGGCCTTCTTAACTGATGTTCCATGATGTCCTCTGTCTTTAAGTCTTTGCTTCAGTTTATCTGATCGAATTTTGAACAGTTCCTATGCACTCTCAAAAACTCACCTACTGGTAAAGACTTCTTTGTTACTGGTAGATATGAGCTTTGAAAGTGCAGGGTACTGTTTGTTGCAGTCGGCTTCCTATATTGATCCGTACAGACATTTCCATCTTCCTCCTTTTTTATCTTTAAATCCAGGAAGTCCACTTCTACGGGGTCTATGTGATAAGTTAGTTTAAGATTGAGCTCATTATGATTCAAGATAGTCATGAGTTCAATTAATCTTCCTCTGGTGTCATCCCACAGTATTAGTACGTTGTCTATGTAACCAAGCCATATTACGATCTTATCAGTATACTCTACTAACTTAACACAGAATACCATCTCTCTAACTCACCAACCTAAATAGATATTCACATAGGTTGGTGTACAGGAGAACCCCATTGCCGTACAATGTATTTGAAGGTAAAATTTCCCATCAAATACAAAGTAATTGTGGTAAAAGATGAATTCTAATAGTTCAAAGATGAAACTATGTTTGTCGTGGTCTTCCAAGGATTCCATTGCAAGAAAATATTAATTGGCTTTACATCCCCTTTGATTATCTATGGACGTATGCAAAGATTCCACATCACAGGTTATTATCAATGTGGTTGGATTACTAGTTATCCCATTCAATTTGCTTAAACCACCCATAGTATCTCTGGTGTATGATTGTAAAGTCACAACGGCGTTGATCCAGATACCTGCTGGCATTTTCGCCCAGACCTCCCTTAAACCACTCCAGTGTTGCTTTAGCAGTGTATTTGGGGTCATTGTCCTGCTGGAAGGTGAACCTCCGTCCTAGCCTCAAATCACACACAGGTTTTGCACAACAAAATCCCTGTATTCAGCACCATCCATCTTTCCCTCAACTCTGACCAGTTTACCAGTCCTGGCTGCTGAAAAACATCCCCACAGCATGATGTTGCCACCACCATGTTTTACTGTGGGGGTGGTGTTCTTTGTGTGATGTGTTGGGTTTGCGCCAGACATAGCTATTTTTTGATGGCCGAAAAGTTCAATTTTAGTCTCATCAGACCAGAGCACCTTCCTCCATACATTCTGGGAGTCTCCCACATGCCTTTTCGCAAACTCAAACTCATGTTTTTTGCTGAAATTATGTCTTTCTTCTGGCCACTCTGCCATAAAGCCCAACTCTATGGAGCGTACGGCTTATTGTTGTCCTATGTACAGATACTCCAGTCTCTGCTGTGGAACTCTGCAGCACCTCCAGGGTTACCTTAGGTCTCTGTGCTAACTCTCTGATTAATGCCCTCCTTGCTCGGTCCGTGAGTTTTGGTGGGCGGCAGTCTCTTGGCAGGTTTGCTGTTGTGCCATGTTCTTTCCATTTGGTTATGATAGATTTGATGGTGCTTCTGGGGATCATCAACGATTTGGATATTTTTGTATAACCTAACCTTGACTTGTATTTCTCAACAACATAGTCCCTTACTTATTTGGAGAGTTCCTTGGTCTTCATGGCAGTGTTTGGTTAGTGGTGCCTCTTGCTTAGATGTTGCAACCTCTGAGGTCCTTCAAAAAAGGTGTGTATTTTTAATGACAGATCATGTGACACTTAGATTGCACACAGGCGGACATTATTTCACTAATTATGTGACTTCTGAAGGTAATTGGTTGCACCAGAGCTTTTTATGGGCTTCATAACAAAGTTGGTGAATACATACGTACATGCCAATTTTCTGTTTTCTATTTCTAAAAAATAGTTTTATGTATATATTTTTCTCATTTCACTTCACCAACTTAGACTATTGTGTTCTGATCCATCACATAAAATTCAGATTAACAAAACATTGAACTTACGGCTGTAATGTAACAAAATAGGTAACAATTGGGGTGAATACTTTTGCAAGGCACTGTAGGATTAGTAAATACATAAAATAAGTTTACTGGAGCTGTTTGCATATAATAGCATCATAAAAAACACTCCAGTGTTTGATTACTATAATCATATATATAGTTGTCGTAATTGCGAGTTTGTTGGTAACGCTATGTTAAAAGATATTGGCTTGCGCATGCGCAATGAGCGCCGGATTGCCATATGCGCTCATTGTGAGGCCCACACAACTTTGCTTCAATGAACGTCTCTCATTGCGAGGCCCATATAAAACATAAAATAGGGTTGAAAGCATTTTGCAAGGTAATTGAGAATATTGATTAGTTAATATAGTGATGGTCATCATTCCATATATTTGCTTAGAATACTGTCTATCCTTACCTGCTCACTGTGGCCCTCATTCAATTGCAATTTGGTCAATTAAATAGGGCTCTAAATAAGCCCATAACATATATTTTTTAAAGAAGTTTTTAGTTGGTAAACATCTATCCAAAAGCAACTACCGTATTTTTCGCCCTATAAGACGCACCTGCAGATAAGACGCACCTAGTTTTTAGAGGAGGAAAACAAGAAAAAAAAATCTGAATCAAACACAAATACACTTCACACACAGATACACACCTACATCACACACAAATATATATATATATATATATATATATATATATATATATATACACACATACATACATACATATACACATACATACACACATACACATACACACATACACACACACATACACATACATACACACATACACATACATACATACACATACACATACTGCAGCATTTGTGACCCCTTGACCCTCCTTGACCCTCCTGACCCTCCTGATCCTCACCTTTCTTCTGATCTCAGCCCATCTTGATCTCACCCCAGCGCTTCCTACCAGCACTCCTCGTGTACTGCAGCGTCGCGTGTGTGACGTCACTAGGATGCACCGGCCGACGCGATGCATGCTGCTGGTGCTGTAGAAAGCGCCAATCAGGAGTGGGAAGAGATCAAGAGGACAGAGAGGCAGTTTTAAAAGGTATATTCGCCGTATAAGACGCACCAACTTTTCCCCCCCAGTTTTGGGGAAGAAAAAGTGCGTCTTATACGGCAAAAAATACGGTAACTAAAAACGTATTTAAAAAAATCTGTTTAATGCTTATTTAGAGCCTTATTCAATTGGCCAATTCGCAATTGAATGAGGGCCTGTTAGTTTAACCTTTTTGTGAATCCATATGAGATTAAAGTAAATAGCATGTGCTCGCTTCCTGCTATATATAAAATTAGGTGCCCATTCAAGGTATGCTGCTTATTGTCTAGCCCAGAGGTGCATCAATTTGTTGACATTCTTACTGCATTTTCACCTGCTGATGCAGTGGATGCGTGGGGTCTATTATTAGGGGCTAAATTTAGGTTTTATTAAAGACATAACAGAGATCCTTGCTGTGGTAACTTGTCTTCCTTGAATGGTAATTCAGGACTACTTAAACAGGCCTTTGTAGGAGGGCTGAGAATCTTTACTTCCCTCCCACAATTGCTAAAGGAAGTCATGGACAGGATGTGATGTAAATTACATCATCTCAACTAAGGATATATCCAGGCAGGAAACTGGTGCTGGTTGTTGCTCCGTGGGTCTGGCTGTGTGTTTATAATACATTTATAGTATTGTGTTGTTGCCTTGTAATAAATACCTTTTAATGTAGACGAACCTTGTGTAATATATATATATTAATTTGGTGATACACCACACTTGCCTTCTGAAACTTTTTAGTACCAAGATCATTAAAAAACCACTGTGCAATGAATATATTATAACTATCGACTTGTCTGTAAAAAAATGACGGCAATAAAATTGTAAGTCAAGGAATGTTGTTTGGGCCAGACATTATTTTTTATGGTGGTGTAAGATCTTGGTGCTGATTGCGAGGCTCGCACTGAGCGCCTTCGGTGGCGCTCATTGCGAGACTCTTGGTTGTTGTATTTTTTTTAGCAGAGGCGCTTTTACTGTCATTGTAGGTCGGCGCTGATCTGTTTTTTAAGCTTATTGCAAGGCTGTTCCGTGGTGTAGTTTGTGTGGTATGAGCAGCGTTGGCGCTCGTTGTGAGGCGCGCATTGAATGTCTTTAGCGTTTATTGCGATAGTGTTTTTTTTTTGTGTATATGTTTTGTGCTGCTAATTAAATAAGTAGTAAATTCATAAATTAATATACTTACCTATTTGTAAGTAATACATGCAAGAAGCATTGTACTGAAGAGCTGATAATCTGTTTTCATGTTCCTGCAGCATACAATGTAGCTTTCTAGTATTGTGGAGCTGAGGTGCAAGTGTGAGCAATGTGTGCAGTGTGTAGTGTAAATAGGCTGCGGGCGCAAGGTAAAGCCGTTAGTGTAGCTGGGTACTTCTGCATTCTGTAAGTTAGTGTTGTAAAATGGCGGCAAATGTGTATGTGGTAGGCAGGTTTGTATGATGAAACGTCCTTGCTAATGGTGTATGTTGTAGGTCATACGGGTTTTGTAAAAGCCGTATTTACTTTTGTTGAATGTAGCCTCGTTTTAGTTTTTTTTTTTGTCGCTTAGGAGATTTTCGAGTGGCTAAACTTTGCAAATTTGACAGAATTCGAGATTTGAGCAGTGTTGCAGAGGTCCTAGGTGTTCCCCCTTGGTGTGGGTAAGGTTTTTTTTTTATTTGTGTGTGTATTTGTGTGTTTTTTAATGTTTGCCGCTGTTCGCGGTTTGTCCGTTAAGGTCGTATTTTTGCGAGTCCGTAATGGATTTTTTGTATGTCCCGCGGCTCATTTATTTTTGTGTAATTCCGTAGTTAGTCACTGCATGTTTAAGGTTTTTTTTCTAAGTCTTGCTTGTGTGGTCGTTTGTAAGCGGTTGTGAGGCGCCGTAGAGCCTCCACCTCCGCAAATGCGGCCTGCAATGAGCCTGCGGCGTGAGAGCCTCCACCTCCGCAAATGCGGCACCTCGCTTCGCGAGGGTCCACATTACGGTCCAAAAGTTGTGGGGGGTTCCACCAGCTCGTTGCCAGCAACTGCGGCCCTTGCTTTGCGTTAGCAACAACCCGCATGCTGACAACTATATATGTGACTAGCGACTTGCCCGTCAAAAAATGACGGCAATGTGATGTATATGTTTGTCAAGTTGTTTAGTTATTAACATATATTTTTGACACTTGTAAGTATTTTAATATGAACGTGTATTTTTGTAAAATGTTGATGTAATGGTTTTTTAAAATGTAATTAGTATCTGAAGAATTGTTAACTTTAATATACATTGAATGAATAGGAAAGCAAAAAGTAAAAAGCCTTCTTTAAACGTCGCAAATTTTAACATGAAGTTTAAAATATATGTAAGCAATAACCTTCAAAGTATATATTTTTAAACTTGAACTTTATTTTTTATGTAAGTTTAGAAGTTGACAAAACATTGGTATAATTTTGAACATTATAAACAGGAACATAGTGAATACATTTTGTAACCTAATTTTTTATTAAAAGTATTAACATTTGAATGTAAAAACAATTGACCTTTAAATTAATCAGTATTAAAATTCAATTTCTATCACAATAATTGTTAACTTGAATATACATTGAATGTAGAGGAAGGCATACAGTAAAACTCTTCTTAAAACGTACGTAATTAAAGTAATTTATTACTGAGCACATAAACTGGCGATAAACATTAATGTAGGTAGTGATTTTAAGATAACAGACAATATTTACATTGTGACTTAAAAGGTGCTTGACCTCTTAACATCCACTTTGTAATCTGTTGAATGAAATAACTTGAAAATATATTTTTTAAACTTGTAACATTAGAAACATTAACATAGTGACTTAACATTTTAACATAATTTTTACTAACAATGCAAGGCAAGTATTTTGTGAGGCGAATCATTCATAAACATGACTTCCATTAATTATGACTGAATTAAACAACCAATTGTTATGTATTTTGCAATGCTTTAAAAAAATCTTGGCATCTTTAATTTGTATCCTTCAAAGTTATAGTACTTCATAGTAGACAATGTTTTTAGTAAAAATACGTCCATCTTCTAATAAATCACCTTGACTTTCATTGTTTTCAATGTAAACTTTAATAGCCTGTGGATTTTTGCACCGTGACAACGCAACGTACAATTGACCATGTGCAAAAACTGGTTCTTCCAAGAAAATACCCACAGATTTGAAAGTTTGACCTTGTGATTTATTAATGGTCATGGCAAATGCCATAATAATGGGAAATTGTCTTCTTTGAAGTATAAAAGGGAGACTACTTTCACTTGGTGCTAAATCTATTCTTGGTATGAAAACTCTCTCTCCTTTATGGGTCCCAGTTAAAATTTCAGCATCTATAAAATGGTTCTTTAATTGTTGAACAATTAATCTTGTGCCATTGCATAGGCCTTTTTTGGGGTTCATATTTCGCAGTAACATGATAATTGCACCTTTCTTTAGCTGCAAAATATGTGGTGGCATTCCAGAAGGAGTTAAAGAGTTTATGAATTCAGTCGAAAAGTTAGCCTGACTTTCATTGTCATCAGCAAGTACAGAATCAGCACTGTGATAATTTCTTTGTGGTGCATTAATTTTTTTAAAGATTTCATTATTGAGGATTAATGCATCTTTATTTTTACACGTCAGTATGACTTGGTTGGCAAGCTCGGAATATTCTTCGTTATTTATGCTCCCTTCAAATATAGCCGATATAATATCTTGTTGACAAATCATATGAGGTGGGATCTCTACAGTGTCGTCAGGTAAATGTAGTATTTTTTCTGTTCTGCCTTCTCCAATTTTAATAAGCCAATCATTGAAATCAGTTTGGCCTTCTGATCTCATATTTTGTTGCAGTTGAAGATGGGTAAAATGTTTCCATACTGTACTTGACTTTATACATGTTTCGATAATGTCAGTTCGATTTCCATGTACAACGACAGGTAATGTTTGTCTAAAATCGCCACCCAACAACATTACCTTTCCACCAAATGGAAAAATATTATCCATGACTTCACGAAGCAAACGGTCAATACATTGGAGGGCATAGCATGACATCATTGTGGCCTCATCTATTATAATTAATTTACATTTCTTCAATTTCTTTGCTTGTAAGGATGTCATGCGAATATCTGACACAGAATTTTCTAAAATAGGCACTGGCAGTTTAAATCCACTATGAACAGTTCTTCCACCTTCTAATAAAAGTGCAGCAATTCCAGTAGTGGCAAACGCCATTGCTATTTTTCCTTGTGCTCGTACTGAACTCATTAATAAATTGTACAAATATGTTTTTCCTGATCCGCCAGGTCCATCAAGATAGAAATAACGCTCTGTCACCATGTCATCATCTATAGCATTTTTAATGGCATGAAATGCTTGCAATTGTAGTGTATTTAAAGTTGCAAGTCTTTCTTCTGTTCTTTCTGCTTGTAGTTGAATGTCATAGTCTTCAAAGTTAATGTCATCTATAAGACCTGGATCAGGCAAATTAAAACTTGCACAACTTAATCCATGAGTTAAAAAGACTTCTTGGATTTCCATTAACGCTTTTAAGTGTGCAATGGGTTCATTGTATCGTCGCATAAAGTCTTCAGCCATATTACTTTTAAAAGTCTCCCACAAAGCTAATGCATTTGGAGCATTTGAGAAGATACAAATAAAAGCAAATTGTTCTCTCATCTGTCGTGGCATTTGACATTGTGCTGCTTCTTCTAAACATCTTTCCCACTCTGTATCATCAGCGAGTAAGTTTCTATGTCTTGCAGCTAAATGGAAGGATTCATATACAATGTCATTAACAGTTCTTAAGTGTTCAAAACTTTGTGCTCCAGGAACATTTAAAAGTAATATCCGTAAGCAAAAACGTTCAACATCTTTTGGACTGACTGTGTAAATTCTTGGAATAATTTTATTGCCTCTGGTTTTTCTTGGTCTCCATAATCCATTCACAAAAACATAGTAATATGGAATTTCAATATGTAAGTATTGTGTTGCTTCAGCATCAGTGTAATTTAATGCAAACCATGCAGTTAGTGTAGTGTGACGATCTTCACATTGGGCCAATGCATTAATTTCATTTCCAGCATGGAAATAGACTAAATGTCGTTGTGGCAAATGTACTGCTAACCTATATACTGCATGTGATCTATCATGCATTTCAAATTTTAAAAGCCGCCACATAGCTTCTGGCGCACTGACATAGCGAGCATCTACATGAGATGCAAGTTCATCATGTACTAACTCACTACTTTCAGGGTTGTCTGCACTTTTGACGACTACAGTAGCTGCATCGTAACCTTTGTAAATATATTTGTAGACATATTTAATGGATTTGATGGAAGTGCAGGCTTCTACGTTGATGTGGGCGTTGTACTTCATGAGTAAATGTGGATTGTAGGGTACTACATATCTATTGTCCACTTTTTTTCCACGAATAATGGCACTAAGTGGATATCCATCACAATTGGCATAGGTTTTGTCTCTATAATCTTTTGGAAATTCTTTGGAACATTTATTATTTTCCATACATGGTGATTGTGGATTAAGGTCACCACAGGGTCCATGAATCATGCGATGAGTAACAATCTCATATAGTCTACCATATAGTTCTGGATCTGGTAGTTCAGCAACAATGACTGCATCCACTTTGTCTGAAGTATCTAATTTATCTTTTTCTTGAAGTATTATTAGAAGATGTGCATGTGGAAGGCCTCTTTTTTGAAATTCAATGGTATATACATAAGCAAGACATTTGCCAAATAACTGATTTATAGTGAAGTCACGTATTAATTCAATTAATTTAATCTTAAAAACTCTGGCTACTAAATCTGGTCGATCAGAAGCACTTTGTCCAAGAAGTACATTTTGTGTGATTTCTGGCCATTGTGGATTACATGTAAATGTCACAAATAAATCGGGTTTGCCAAATTTAGTGACAATAGCCATAGCATCATTGTATCTTTCTATCATATTCCGAGGAGATCCTTGAAAGGAAGATGGTAAAATGATGGCTTTGCCAGCTGTCATGTCTCTGCTTGTAGCCACGTCAGCAACATAGTCCATTAATCCAGAATATTGTTCTACACAGAGTTTATCTTGTTGATATTTGATAAAGTTTAAATTATTTGCCTCAACTTGCAAATATGAATCAATAATCCATTGTTGTGTTAGTTTCCCACCACATAAAATTGGATTAAATACATTGCGAATGGCAATTTGAGCTACTTTAAATTCAAGCATAGAAACATTATTTCGGATTCTGGCTTTAGCATTTGGGTAACTGGGAAGAGTTAATTTTGGTTGCCAACCTGCTTCTCCGTGTGGGAAAAAGATGGGATATGTCATTGGATCTAAATTTGGACTTAAGATACTCATATTAATAAACGGTTGCTCCTCATTTCTAGGATATATTCGAATGTCTCTTTTAATTGGTGGTTCTCCTTCATCATTCTGAAACACCATTGCAACCTCATTTGATGTTGGCAAGTTATAACAACGTTTATCAGTATGTCTGTCTCTTTTAAGCACCATATTAACCTTCGGCATTGGTAATTGATGTGTTTGTGCATGAAGTAGTTGTTCATTTTCTACTTCTGCCAATTTTTTATAAGCTTTACTGTAGGGATTGTTGTCCATAATGTTATTTAGCTCTATGAAAACAGTGGGTAAGCATTTTTTATTTTCTTCCATCTGCATATGTTGGTCAACAGCTTCCATTGTATCTAGGACATATAGTTGAGCGAATTTTCTTTTATTTCCTTCCAGTTCCAACTCCTGTTCCGATGTTCTTGACGCAGTATCTGTTATAAAATAAAAATGAAAATGTTATGTTATTTGAATGTCTTTGTATTAATGAAAAAATGCCATTATTTCTGTGTTTTTCTACAATCCTTTTTGGTGCGCCGCAATTTTGGTATGCTTCTGTAGGCTTTTTTCTAAGGCTTATAGGTGGTTAAACATTAAAGAAGAATATTAATTAATTTTTCTCTTTTTTTACTTGTTATACTGTACCTTGGTTGAAGTTTGATTTGAAGCAGAATCTTTGTTGGTCCTGTGTTGAAAGCCTTCGTCTGATGGTCTGGTCCTGTGTTGAAAGTCCTCGTCCAATCGTCTGGTCCTCTGTTGAAAGTCCTCGTCCGATGGTGTAGTCCTCTGTTGAAAGTCCTCGTCCGATGGTGTAGCCCTCTGTTGAAAGTCCTCGTCCAATGGTCTGGTCCTCTGTTGAAAGTCCTCGTCCGCTGGTCTGGTCCTCAGTTGAAACTCCTGGTCCGATGTTCTTGACGCAGTATCTGTTATAAAATAAAAATGAAAATGTAATTTTATTTGAATGTATTTGTATTAACTAAAAAATGACATTATTTCTGTGTTTTTCTACAATCCCGTTTGGTGCCCACCACTTTTGGTATGCTTATTTAGGCCTTTTTCTAAGGCTTATAGATTGTTAAACATAAAATAAGAATATAAATGTAGTTTGGTATGTGTTTGTGTGAGTTTTCGTACAATCCTATTTGGTGCGCACCACTGTTGGTATGCTTATTTAGGCTTCTTTCTAAGGCTTATAGGTTGTTAAACATAAAATAAGAATATAAATGTAGTTTGCTATGTGTTTGTGTGAGTTTTTGTACAATCCTGTATGGTGCCCACCACTGTTGGTATGCTTATTTATGCTTCTTTCTAAGGCTTATAGGTTGTTAAACATAAAATAAGAATATAAATGTAGTTTGCTATGTGTTTGTGTGAGTTTTCGTACAATCCTGTTTGGTGCGCACCACTGTTGGTATGCTTATTTAGGCTTCTTTCTAAGGCTCATAGGTTGTTAAACATTAAATAAGAATTTAAATGTAGTTTGCTATGTGTTTGTGTGAGTTTTCGTACAATCCTGTTTGGTGCGCATTACTGTTGGTATGCTTATTAATGTTGTTTTGTAATGCTTATAGGTTGTTAAACATAAAATAAGAATGTAAATGTAGTTTGCTATGTGTTTGTGTGAGTTTTCATACAATCCTGTTTGGTGCACACCACTGTTGGTATGCTTATTAATGTTGTTTTGTAATGCTAATAGGTTGTTAAACATAAAATAAGAATCTAAATGTAGTTTGCTATGTGTTTGTGTGAGTTTTCATACAATCCTGTTTGGTGCGCACCAATGTTGGTATGCTTATTTAGGCTTCTTTCTAAGGCTTATAGGTTGTTAAAGATTAAATAAGAATCTAAATGTAGTTTGCTATGTGTTTGTGTGAGTTTTCATACAATCCTATTTGGTGCGCACCAATGTTGGTATGCTTATTTAGGCTTCTTTCTAAGGCTTATAGGTTGTTAAAGATTAAATAAGAATCTAAATGTAGTTTGCTATGTGTTTGTGTGAGTTTTCATACAATCCTGTTTGGTGCGCACCACTGTTGGTATGCTTATTAATGTTGTTTTGTAATGCTAATAGGTTGTTAAACATAAAATAAGAATCTAAATGTAGTTTGCTATGTGTTTGTGTGAGTTTTCATACAATCCTGTTTGGTGCACACCAATGTTGGTATGCTTATTTAGGCTTCTTTCTAAGGCTTATAGGTTGTTAAACATTAAATAAGAATCTAAATTTAGTTTGCTATGTGTTTGTGTGAGTTTTCATACAATCCTGTTTGGTGCGCACCACTGTTGGTATGCTTATTAATGTTGTTTTGTAATGCTTATAGGTTGTTAAACATAAAATAAGAATGTAAATGTAGTTTGCTATGTGTTTGTGTGAGTTTTCATACAATCCTGTTTGGTGCACACCAATGTTGGTATGCTTATTAATGTTGTTTTGTAATGCTTATAGGTTGTTAAACATAAAATAAGAATGTAAATGTAGTTTGCTATGTGTTTGTGTGAGTTTTCATACAAACCTGTTTGGTGCGCACCAATGTTGGTATGCTTATTTAGGCTTCTTTCTAAGGCTTATAGGTTGTTAAACATTAAATAAGAATCTAAATGTAGTTTGCTATGTGTTTGTGTGAGTTTTCGTACAATCCTGTTTGATGGGCACCACTTTTGTTATACTTATGTAGTGTTTTTTCTAATGGTTATAGGTTGTTAAACAAAAAGAATATGAATTTAGTTTGCTATGTGTTTGTTACAATCCTGTTTTGTGTGTACCAGTTTGTGTGTACCATATGTTGCATACTTTGGCCCTCATTCAATTGCAGTTTGGCCAATTCAATAGGGTTCTAAATGTGCTTATTTCGAGCCCTATTGAATTGTCCAAAATATCAATTGAATGAGGGCCTTTGGTTGCTGGATTTGTTATATTGTGAGGGCCTCATTGAATTTGGTTTTTCGCAATGGAATTTGGCTCAATATGAGCAGAGAGCATCTTTTTTTACAGAAGTTTTTAACTAAAAACTTCTGTTCAAAAATATGCTCTGTGCTTATATAGAGCTCTATTGAAATGGGCAAATCACATTTGAATGAGGCCCTCGGCCATTAAACATATTTAGGTCCTGAATCAATTGCGTTTTGACCAATTGAATAGGGCTCTATATAAGCACATAAAATATTTTTTGACAGAAGTTTTGAGTTAGTGAAGACCTTGATTTAGTATCGAAGTTCAGTAACTAAAAATGTATGTCTAAAAAATCTGTTATGTGCTTATATAGAGCCCTATTCAATTGGCCAACTCACAATTGAATGAGGCTCATGGTTCGGTTCTTTTTTATACTTAATACTTTACCTTGATTGAAGTGTGGAATGACAGAGGGTCCCCTCCTGCCAATCTTAATCCGCCGGTCTTCTTGTAGTGTCTGTTTGAAAAATAAAGTGAAATAGTGAATTATAGAATGTTTTATTTGTATTTAGCAAAGCATGGCCTTTCCAGCATATAATGTCTTGTTGTATCTTACATCTTCTTCTTTGTTGGTGTTCTTTAAAAGGGATTGTGCTTCACAATGCACGGTGCAAATTGTTGAGAGACGCTGTTGATGCAGAGTCTGTTTGAATATTAAAAAAGTAGAAAGATTGAGCTTTAGGTGATCTATTGAATTGCAGTAAATTAATTTCATTTAAATATACTTCTGTAATTATTTTCAATTAACATTATTTTTTGGTGGGGGCTACACACATATGTCACATACATGAAGCACATTTCCATAGTTGAAAGTAATTTTTTTGTGTGCGTGTGACATATCACTATACATGAATCATATTTTAATTGTTAAATTAACCTTATTTTTATTTTTGGCCAACATACATAAATGTGTGTGTGACATGTGACTATAGATGATACACATATATGTGCGTGTCACATATCAGTATACATGACTCATATTTTAATAGTCCCAACTTATTTTTTTCTAATGTAATTTAAATGTAGTTGTTTAATTAGTTTGTTTTAAGATAATTTTGTTGCAGGGGCAATACACATAAATGTGCGTGTCACATGTCACTATACATTATACACATAAATGTGCGTGTCACTTGTCAGTATACATAAACCTCTTTTTCTTATTTAATTTTTTTTTTTGATGTCCGGTCTTGATAATAAAATGTAATATATTATTGCTTACCTCTCAGTTGTAATTTGCACAATGTAAAGTAGTAAATTAGGAAAGAATTATCTTCTCAAGTTTTAGCAGCAGTTATGTCTGAAGTCACTCTGTTCATCACCTGAGGAGAAATGTATTTTTCTCTGTCAAATAGGCAGTATTTATAAACTTGTAGAACATTCTGGAAAGTTAGACCGTTAGAACGCAATACGCATGCGCTTTTTGCGTTCCAGCTTACAATTTGCGTTCCATCCGCCATTTTGTGCGTAGTAGTGGTTAAAATGGTGTTTAATATGAGTGTGATCCGTTCCGCATAGTATGTGTTTCATTATTGCGAGTAAGTGTAGTGTAGTTACGTCTGGAGCCTCGTTTTCGTTTTGTTCGGCGGCCATTTTTTCTCTCGCTTAGCCGATTTTCGGCCGTTTAAACTCTTTGTTTTGGACTTAAATGGACGTGTAAATGAACTATGGAGGTGCCGGATGCCCCCCCGTGCTGTAAGTAAGCTTTTTATGTGTTTGTTGTGTTTATTTCTTGTGTTTGTGATGTTTTGATGCGCGGCGGTTGGAATGGGTCTTTCGCGGCCGTATTTTTTTCCGATGCGGCCGTATTTTGTTGCGATGTTGCCGTATTTTTTTGCGATATACGCAGTTAGCTTTTACGTGTACGACGCAGTGTATTTGTTTCTAAGTCGTGCGTATGTGTGTTAAGAGCGTGTAAAGGGCCCTTTTTACTGTTTTTTTGTTAAGTCTTGCGTCTGTGTGTCTGGGTGTAAGCGGGTGTGAGGCGACTTTGAGTTTTTTTTTGTTATGAAGTTGTGTGTGTGTGTATGTGTGTGTTAACACAGCCGATGTTGGGATGCTCCCACCACCGCAAATGCGGACCCTCGCTTCGCGAGGATCCGCATTTGCGGGGACGTTGTTGGGTTTTTGTTGGCTGGGCGGTTGGGTTTATTCTGTTAAAAAGTCGTGTGTGTGTATGTGTGTGTTAACACAGCCGACGTTGAGCCTCCACCTCCGCAAATGCGGACCCTCGCTTCGCGAGGATCAGCATTTGCGGGGACGTTGGGATGCTCCATCACCGCAAATGCGGGCCCTTCGCGAGGGACGCAGTTCTTGCGGGCTCGCTACGCGAGCCCGCAAGCGTGAGCAACGACCCGTACGCTCACAACTATATATGTGATATATATTATATACTAGCAACTTGCCGGTCAAAAATGAGGGGGTTATAACTTTTGAAGCCATGGGAATGCTGTTTGAGACATAATTAAAACCGTTTTGTACGAGCCTCTCCTGTTGTGTCCTCTGAGAGAGATATATATTTCTATGTATATGTAGTTAAGTAATAATTAATGATTTATTCAATTAATTAATTTAGTAAGAATTAATTATTTATGCAATAAATCAATATACTATCATTATTTATAATCGATATATGCAGCGAGCCATAGGCTGAAGAGCTAACAATCTGTATTTTGCGTCTGCATACAATATACATTGTGAGTGTTAGTGCCCTGCTTATAAAGTGTAATGATTGATTGAACTGTGCATTCTAAATAGGCTGCGTGCGAGGGGTAAAGCCAATGGTTTATTGTGTAAAGCAGCACTGTATAGTCGTAATGTTAGTAATGTGTTACGTGCCTCGTGAGCATTTTCCGGCTTTTGTAATAGTATATCTTGTAGGTCGTAGTGTGATGTGTAAAGTGCTACGCGGTTTGTAGTGTGTAGCCTCGTTTAAATTTTATTCGGCTCCCATTTTTTTTCCTTGCGTAGATGATTTTTGTGTGGCAAAAATCGTCTAAATCGAGTTACATTCGCGTTCCACCTCACTCAAAGACGTCCTGGCTGTTGTCCCATGCTGTCTGTGATGTTTTGGGATTTTTGGGGGGTGTATTTAGTGTGTTTTTTTTTTTGTTCGGCCGCTAATCTCGTACATTTTTGCATCTAAGTCCCGCGTCTCATATTTTTTTTTTCTAAGGCTCGCGTCTTTGTGAGGCTTACAGTGATGAGCACCTTCGCCGCTCATCGGCTAAGTCCTACGCGTTAACGGCTCGCCTCGCTTTGCCTGTGGCTCTCATCGCCTAAGTCGTATGCACCTCGCAAAGCGTGACGACATCTCGCAGTTTGACAATTATTATACGTGATCAATATGTCACTATAATAGTTGTGGAACAAGAACGTTGGTCACGTTTGCGGGTTTGTCACGCTTTGCGGCCCTTAGGCACGTATATGGACTGTGGGCCTTGCAAAATTATGACTTTAACTGTCGAATCACTGGACTGTAAAAACCTTAAAAAAAACTACAAATATGCCTCAAATTAACTTACTCGAGGAGCACAAAAGGACGATTATTGCAAAGCAGGAAAGTTGCTGGCGCTCATTGTGAGCCACGAGGTGGCGCTCTTGATTAAATCCAAAGGTGCTCAGAGGGGCCAGAGCCTCGCATTGTGTGGCAAATAGCATTGCCAGGCTTACAATTTTACTCCCGTAATTTTTGACGGGCAATTTCCTAGTATATATATATATATATATATATATATATATATATATATATATATATATTATTAAGAACATAATTAAACAAGAAAATGTCATACGGTTAGTTTCTATTTTCAAAAAATCCAGTGCCCTGAAGGGATCCATGATACATTGGTAGAAGCTGAATGTTCACATTAATAGAGAAATATGATTGCATTGAATGATGCAAGGTGTCTGCTTCTGAGCCAGTGGGGGAGAAGAGGTCTGGTGTCAATTTAAATCTTATTCCAAAAACTTTGGACTGCCGCTTCCCCAACCCCTCCCTTCACAGATAAATGCAGACCCCCCCCCCCCCCCCCTTCACACACACAGCATCAGCTCTCAGGATCTGATATAAGAAACAAATAATTAATTCCTGTACTGATAAACAAAGTCTTCAAAAAATTAAAATGTTTTTGTCTTTTTTACTTAAACTGCAACTTTGTCAATTTTAATTAGTTGCTATACTCTATGCCATAAGGTTGTAAAATTATATCTGACACTGAAAGGATCACTGTGTTATTTTTGTTTTATTTTTAGAATAACTAAGTCTAGTACTGCAAGCTCTGGCAGTTGTAGATGCCACGTTCCCATTTCACAGATTCATGCCTATACAATCAAAGTCTCCTTTCACCTTACGAAGTTGCTAAAAAATAAAACAAAATGGTAGATACCGCTGCAGCATACCTATATGCTAAAGATAATATATTAGAGTCTCCAGTGTTTTATTTGTCATTCTAATTATATCAGAGGTTGTATTTTAAGCATAATAGGTAGATTTTGGGACCAATATTTGCAGAAGAAGGAGGAATGTTCCAGCCCATTATTAGGACATTAATAAAATATTTCCTATGATATTTCCTAAGATTAAGTAATGCAGAATAGGTTTATATCTGCGATTATCAGAAGCTATATTTAAAAACAACTACTTTTGAAATAAAAAAAATAGTAAGGTAGCACTTTGATTGAACATACCATTATATGCCCATGTATTAACCTTATTGGCCCCAGCCTCTGAATGTTATTTATAATCGATAAGTATTTTCATTAACAAAAAACAAAAAACAAAAGTTAGAGCTGCTCAATCAGAAAACAAAGTAACCTTAATAGGTTAGTTCTATGGACATGATAACCCTCTCTGAGATCAGCCTCTTTTAGCTCACTTGTACCCTTCACAGGGAGAAATATCCCGAAGTATATCAGTCTGGTCTCACTCACTAGAGTGACCCAGCCCAAAAATACCAGGCAATTCTACCCTGAACAGGAGAAACAGCAAACCACAGACGTACATTTTGGCCTTCATTGGGCCTCGTCAGTGAGGTGTAGCTGAACTCCCTAAGGCACAGTGAGCAAGGGATCCACGTCTGGTGTCCCCCATCACCCTTAGGGAGACTAATCCCTAAGGGTCATTTGCATGAAGAAAAAACAAAGTTAGAGGTGCTCAATCAGAGAACGAACTAACCTTGATAGGTTAGTTCTATTCCCATTTGCTGAGAGTCCTTTGGCTATCACAAGCTCATATTTATTTAGGCAACTATGAGGATGAGATCACTATAATAATACTTATCAGTAAGGATAACATGCAGAATCATTGTGAAGATTTCATTAGACTGTTTCATTACTTTCATTATGACAAAATATTCAGTTTTAATGCAATTTCCAATAAAACCAGACATGGAATATTTGAATCTACTAGATAGTATTTAAACACATTTATGGAGAATGAAGATGACATCTGTCAATGAATTCTGTAGGCAAAGATGTCAGCCAAAGACCAACCTTAAAGGATTTGTTTTCGGATATAAATTCATGAGCACAAGATACAGGATATGTTTACAATGTTTGCTCCTAGATATATATTACATAGACGTTATATGCCCTTGTTACCAATGTAAATTAGGTCACCATGAAAGTCTTTACTACAGGTTTTACGTTTCAATGCTCTGATTTTATTGCCATTTGAATGGTCATCATATCCTTCTCAAATCCTCCCAGTGTCAGATAGGTTAATGGAGCTACACTCTACGTGTTTCTCAAGCAGTAAATGTATAAATGGTTATTCACTCTTCTCAAGCTGTTAACTGAACCACTTACAGTTGGGTCAGTGCGTACACGGAGGCATTAGAGGAAGGGTGCTCATAGCCAAACAGTGTCATGCTTGATACTCTACATTTAACAGAGCTTCAGTCTGAAATTACACATAATTAGAAGGTACATCAAGCAGTAATAAAGTCAAGCTTTACACTACATTGTTCAACAATAATATCAAGAAATAACATCTTGTTTACACATCTGTAATTCATTATAATTATTATATATTATTATATATAAATAAAAACATAAAGGAAATAAAGATAGATACAGTAGATAGACAGATAGATAGGCAGTCAAACAATTTAAGAAGTATTTCCTCATGCAGCCAGGAAAAATATTCTCTAAAACAAAATGGCATCTTATCCATACTGGCAGGAATTGAAAGTGTAGAGCCTGGTAGAGGCTATATGACTAACACATCACCCCCCATGACCAGATAAGGAGGCATACTGAAAGGGGAGTGTTAGCGCAGGATCATTCTTCACTGCCAGGGAATAGTGCTATCCTGGATACCCGGGAGACAGAATGACCAATACACACAAGGTAGTATCCAATTTCCTCAGTTTATTAAAGGGCCATTTACCTCACTATAAGTGTTCTTCATTGTGTGAAAGAGCACAAGATTCTATGTTAAAGTGATCTATTGCTATTTTTTAAGTAAACTAAGAGCAGTTAAAACATTGCAGTCTTAGGTTGGTTTACAGACACACTGCTGACTACTCCATGATTTACAGCATCTGCCGCCAACGGCCATTCCAAGCACCGCAAACAGAAACAATTATGGTTTTACTGCTTTCAGGAATGTAATCAGCCATCAGTTAACCCCCAAGGAACATATTTAGTAGTTTCTAGCAGTCATTTCCCTGTACAGTTTAATTTGTGAAGGGTTAACCCTCTTTCTGATCTGCTCTCTTCACACAGCTAGTGCTGTCAGTCTTTCTGGAGGCATGCCTAATTCTCATGTAAACAGAACTTAAATTATGATTTTTTTCTGTGAAAACTGCACCCATTTCGAAATTTTTAAAAGTATTTCAACATGTTTTCAGGAGTACATTGCAGTGGTGTGCTCCAAGTTGTGCTGAATTTACTGGCCCTTTAAGTACACAAGCATGACATTATATAGGATTTCGCCCAGAAGAAGAAAGCATGAGCAGTTTTGCTACTTATTATGTCAGTGATCTGTTAAATAAAATTGTGGCATAAGGTATGTTTGAAAAAATATTTAATTACACATATTAAATAAATTGTATATAGAAGCAAATCTATGTAACAAAGCCTATATTATACATTAGAGAGTCACCATATGGGCTATATAAGGTGGAAAACATGAAAAAAAATGTATCCTTTTTAAAATTGGTGCTAAATTAATTGAATTATGAACATTTGAAGTTAGTGGTTTTAGACAGCCTCTAATATGCTCCTGTATTGTCAGAATACAAAATAAACTGCACTGGCTGATAGTACTAATTAGACCCAGATACATTGTATTTAGCCCAGTGGTGAAGTGACTGGGCTATCAAATGGTACATGTAGCTTCAAATGTCTTTATATTCATTTTATTTTAAAAGATGAAACTGAAAATATATATAAACTTTAAATGGTGGCATACATATATACATACATACACTATTTAAATCATTTTTTAAACTCAAGAAAATATTAACATAACA
Source organism: Discoglossus pictus (assembly GCA_027410445.1). Lineage (NCBI taxonomy): Eukaryota > Metazoa > Chordata > Amphibia > Anura > Alytidae > Discoglossus > Discoglossus pictus. Next base: position 250,851,835 of record CM050164.1, read on the forward strand.
AAGAAGAAAGAAGATTCAAACCATAACCTACAGCTCTAAAATGGATGGTCTTACCCAATGCACCATATATCTGTGAATAAGCAATGCATATGGAAGTTAGTATAGCTAAAATATACGGTAATGTGTAACCATTACAACCAGAACCTCATTATTTATGCAGTTATTTTTAGGGGAAGCTTCATGGACTATACATTCACTAAAGATCAAGTAATATATAATTTAATTCTTGATCAAGTCAACAGATTAAACAAATGTTGATTTTTCTCATCATTCTTCTACACATTGTTCCACCCTTTCTTTAAGCAAACAATGTTAAAATGTCACAGTTACCCTGCTATTTTTTTAAATGTACAATGTATATATATAAATAAAAAGATCAACAGAACACAAACATGCAATGTGAACATAATACTGCACTACATGACCAGTTATGACTATGTTTTTGGAATTACATGTCAAAACCTCTTTTATACAGTAGGTCCATGATGTTCCTTGCAGTGTGCCAGAATATGACTTGGATTATTCATAAACATTGATAGTTTATATTTATTCACTCCAGGAAATATCAAATTGTTGGAATTATTTTAAAATGTTAGAATGTATTGCATCTAAATGACTGCCCACCTTCTTTCTGAAGTGTTTCTTTTTTTTCCTTAGGAGAAGAAATTGGCACATGAAAAGAATATTTTATAGAGATAAATAATCTATGATAGCCCAAAATACATGTTGCTGCTATTTTATAAATAATGGTTAACAAAAATAATATTAATAATAATTAATAACTGCAGTACTAAAAATCCACATTGCAGGACTTAAAGAGCCGCTGTAATCATATTTTAAAATGTTGTTGTTTTGAAGAATTACACGTGAGAATATGCAATGTGTTCAGAATGTAACATAAAATAATACAGCCTATAATGAAATACCTTGTGTATGCATTTATGCTGCTGTGGAGTCTGCCATATTGAAGTTTGCGTCTGCACACACCCACCTCAAAAAGTTACAGGAAGCAGCAGTCGAGAACAAAAAATGAAAGCCTGCAGCAAACAAAACAAATGCATAAAGTGCTGCGAAATATAAATGTTGTTTTTAGTTTTTTATTTCCCTTAAGTTTGTACCCATTATCATGTTTAGTTGAAAAAAAGACATAAAAAAAAAAAAAAAACAGACTACAGCATTCCTTTAAGAGTCAAAGCAATGGTCTTGTTTTCATAACTTTTACGTAGTATTGTGATTTAGTGTCATTTAGTGACCACACTAATAAAAAATGGTGTAGACCGCAAACCAACTGGTTATCCCTTATATGCAGCAAAGCCCCACTAACCAGAGGTGTCCTTGGATCTATTTACTCTATACTAAATGCCCCGACAACATATTTCAAAACTAACTTTATGAAACAATGGGAATCAGACACGGGAACTCAATGGGATCCACATAAGTGGGAAAAATCTGCACAAATATAAGCAAAGGCTCACAAAATGACAGTCTACTTGAAACTTCTATAAAGGTGCTGCACAGAGCTTGTCTCACACCTGATAGATTACCTAAAATTAACACACAAACATCTTCAAGTTGCTATAGACTATGTCAAACTACAGGTACATTTCTCCACACTTGGGGCCTCTTTCTATTAGCGGCCATAGGAGCTGCGGGGCCGCAAGGACCGGCCGCAAGCTATTCTGCTATTCTATTCCCCTCCGGCCGGGGACTCCGCCAGGCTTGCGGCCGGCTCCTTGCTATCTCTTGCGGCCGCACGCACCGGAGGAAAGCCTTTGATCTAAAACGGCCGCAAGAGTTTCGGCCGCAAGAAAAGCCCGGTTGCTATTCTATTGCTCCGGGAAGCCTCTCTGCAAGGCTAAAAGCGAGCCGCAGCTTACTTGCAGAAAAAAAAGGTCCCGCTAGCACCAATTAAGCACATAATATAGCCCAAATAAAGCCATCCTGCACTTTGAGGAGACTATAAAGTGATTGTAGGTGTTAGCAAAAATAGCACAACATTCCCCTATACTCAAATCCGTAAAAAAATTATTTTATTATATATATCAAATATGCATGTAAAAAGTCCAGAGTGCTTGGAGCACCTCAGACCTGGCCACGCTGCGGCCGGAAAATAAACAGTTAATGTAAACTCGGATTTGGGCTGATGTGCAAGTTTGAGAGGGGGTTAGTATTAATCCTCATGTCACCCAATATGATCCCTAGCATTTACAGAGCTGTACAGTGCTGTCTTGAATTTATTTTTGACTTTAAAAAATTTTGAGCTTACGGCCGGTTCCAAGATATGCGGCCGGCCGTAAGGGGAGATCCTTGCGGGCTGTATAATAGAATTGCGAGTTAACAGAACCCCCGCAAGGAATCGCAGCCTTACGGCCGATTTACGGCCGATAATAGAATGAGGCCCTTGGTGTGAATGCCCGATAGTTCAGAACATTTGGACCAAAGTCATGGAATTGGCATCTACCATTTTGAAGACAACAATACACCCTTTGATAGACATTTGCCTATTGGGAGACTATTCTCCTCTACTACAAAAGCGGCATAATAAATGGCTACAATTCCTGCTTATGGCCACGAAAACCACATTGCAAAAAAATGGAAGACGCCACAAATTCACCTATAAGAAAAAATACATAAACTAAATTTCATAATGATTAATGAAAAAATTACTCATGTCATATCCAATACATATCTAATATTTAGAGAAATATGGGATGTATGGATCAACTTCCCATACTTAATCACAATCATATAAAAATTACAAATAGCGCAAAACAAACACTAAAAAATGATATTAAAACTGTCTGAATTGATAACCTTTTGGAGTGAAATGCGGAAGCTGAACAGGTATGGATTCAATGATAACTTTATTGACAAAAGTGTAATCTGGAGTTCAAACCCAGTAGGGATAAAAGAAAGAAACAAAATCCACTACGACTCACTCAAGTGTATCCCCCCTCACCTGAATGTTAGGGTTAGTTCAGTTTAATTTAATATGTTTTAGGTTCATTTAGTTAATATGTTTTACTGAATCTTCAGCTACAGTCAAACGGAAAAAAGAAAAAAGAGGAAAAAAGAACTGGAGGAAGGTCACAGTTAAACAAAATAATTACAACAACAACATTTTTATGCAAAGACTTTCAGATTTTATTAAATGCAGTATATGACATGTGTGTTCAAATTTACAAGTATGAATATTGTTATGACATATGACTGAAAAATAAAGATTAATGATAAAAAAAAAAAACTCATAATGGAAATATAACTTATATATGAGTGGCACAAATAAAGGATACCAATAGCTGGCTCCTACAACACAGTAAGGAAAGAAATCCCTTAATTATTATCTCTTCAGAAGAAAATAAAATACATTTCAAAACAGTATACAGCGAGATAAAAACTTATATTATATATTATAACAACAAATATATAACCAATACACAGACTTAAAGAAACATTCATTATTATCTCTACAAAAAAATATCAACAATATCCAATACTGTTTATCTCATTAATGGCCATTGCTGTATCGCTTCCCACCGCTCTGATTGTACTAAGCGCTATTTGAAAGGAAGAGGAAGAATTTAATTGTGATAACATTTATTTGTCTTTGTAAAGCCTAAATAATGTTATCACAAGTGAGCTTGTTCACTTCCTTTCAGTAGTGACTACGACAATGCAAGATGCTGGAAAATGTACAGCAGTAGCCATTAATAAGGTAAATTGTGTTTTTAAATTAGATTTTATGCTTGTACATGTATTTTTTCTGTAATTAATGGTGAACTAAAATATAGATTTAAAATGAAAATCACTTACACTGACCCTTTAAGGAGCTGTTGGTAATGGTTATGGCAATGAAATCTACAGCTTTTCCCACACTGAAAGTTATGCAACTGTATTGTTGCATTGTGACTGAAATATTGTGGAGAATTCTAACAGTAGAACAATTTATGAATTATGTCAGGGTACCAGTAAGATTACTACTTGATATGAGTTGTACACGTATTACTTATTCCATTTCCATCCTGTTCATAGTGAAAAGTGATACATCAGGTGCAGACATCAACGTCAGTAGTGCAAGTCAAATATAAATTAAGTAATTAAATAACCTGAGCCAGTGTTGATGGGTGGTGATGGGTCATGACTCAACATAGCAGTAATGAGGCAACAAGCTTGGTAAAATTTATGGATCTATTTGTGGCATTTGCAGATTACCATTGCCTTTGCAGGGATATAATTCACCTTACAGAGCACGATTCTTGATGGTAGCCAGGATTCTTTATTAAATGCTGTCTCCAGGTTTTGTGCAGTTAAATAAACTATTTTAATAAGGGTTACAGGGTTTCAGATATAGCAAGTCAGGTAGGTGCTTCCATGCATAATAGTAGAGCAGTGTTGTGATCTTCCCTTTTGGGGTATGTTCACATTCAAAATGTGGGCTCAGGATGAAGGGAGGCAGGGTTTGCAAGACAGACCAATCTAATGCAATATAATCTTTCAGATTCAATATGAAGTAGTGATCTTCTGCTGTTCCCAGTGGAAGCCTCAAAGCTAATGTTGGTGGCTCAGAAATCTCCGCTCCCAAAGTGTACCTTGAGTCTGGGTTCCATTGGCTGGGTTTCTAGCGACAGTGTCTAGCTTGCTTATAAGTAAGTCAATAGTAGATGAGCGTGTTTGATTCAATATTTCTCTATGATATTAAAATCCCTTGTGAACTGGTAGCTACTAGAGTATATAAGTGAAATTATGATGTATGGTAAGTTTTTGGGAGTTCTATGTCTTTAGAACTCCCCACAACTTTAAAGGTGCATGTTGGGCAGTTCAAAAAAACATTTTCCTAAATGAGTAAAATTGAAGAAAAAAAAAAGAAAAGTGTTATTATTGTAGGTTGATTGCTCACTAACTACATTCAATCAGTTGTTAAGTTCCATGCTGCATGTGAATGGAGATTGATTGGCTCCTTAGTGTGTCCATATTTAATATTTTTCTTATGAATAACCCATTTTGATCCAGTACATTACAGTATTCTACTTATATTTTTTTAAACTGAACCTGGGACTAAACTTATTCCTTAGCAAACAGTGTATGGTTCTTTGCAGTCTATACAGACCCCCATACGCCTCTATTTAACCCCATCAGTCCAATAGGGGTCTTTATATAGACCATTATAGGACACTAATTAACCCCTACAATAACACTATGCGTGCAATGAGAATCCTCCAGGACCCTCATGACACAAATTCTAAGCACTACACTACACTATTAACCCTAAATATCCCATTAACCCATACTAAACCCTGTTAACCCTATCTAGACCCAATAACCCTATCTAGGCCTATTTAACCCTGACATTACCTATTTAACAATAACTGGGCCTATTTAACCCTAACTGGTCCTATCTTACCCTAACTGGGCCTATTTAACTAACTATACCTATTTAACCCTAACTGGACCTATCTAACCCTAACTGGACCTATTTAACCATAACTTTAACTATCAAACCCTAACTGGGCCTACAAAACCTTATCTAGGCCTATTTAACCCTAGCATTACCTATTTAACCCTAACTAGGCCTATCTAACCCCAATGGGCATATTTAACCCTATCAGAGCATATCAAACCTTAACTGGTCCTATATAACCTTAACTGAGCCTATCTAATCCTAACTGGGCCTATCTAACCCTATCTAGGACTATTTAACCCTCACAGTACCAATTTAACCCTATCTGGGTTTATCTAACCCTAACTTGGCCTATTTAACTCTAACTGGGCCGATCTAACCCAAACTGGGTCTATTTAATCCTACTGTATCTATTTAAACCTATCTGGACTTAACCCCCAATGTACCCAGTAAATCCCTATCCTTTAAACCCCCTCCTACCCTACCCTATTAACACCAACTCTACCTACCCAACAATAATATAAACAAAAAAAAAACTAATTACTGAAAATAAAAATAAACACCTACCTAATTACTGAAAATAAAAAAAAATCATTACTGAAAATAAAAACAGATCACTATATAAAATAGAAAAGAACAGTATAGAAAATAAAAAGAACACTACATTAAATAGAAAAATGGGTAAATAAAATCTGCCGCTCTAAATAAAATAAAAAAAAAACTAATGGAGCTACTTACAGTACCCCTGTTGTCGGGCTTAACTACTTGTGTGTCGCAGACCCTTTAAGGACACTCGTCTGGGAATTTTAATTATTTAAATCCTGATCGGGACCCCTGCAGCAGGGTTTCATTTAGAGAGGCTGCCAGAGCACTCGCAGCTTTGAGTACTGTCATGATGATGGTCTCAACTCCCATTGGCTATTGGTAAGCAGTAGCTGTGGGCTTGCACTTGCAAGCCCAGCTCTGCCTACGTCAGAAACATGGGCTATTTGAATAGCCTTGAAAACGGAGTGGAAATGCAGCCCGCAGCTCACTCGCTGACGTGTGGCCATTGCAAGTGAGCTGCAAGCTGGCAAATGAATGATGCCTTTCCTCTATATTTGCCCTGTATTTGATCATATCCATCTTGCCCTCAACACTGACCCGTTTTCCACTACCTGTTGATGGAAAACATCACCAAACAGGACAGTACCACCACCATGCTTCCCTATTTGGATGGAGTTTTTAGGATAAGTGTTGTCTTTGCTCCACACATAGCATGTTGCTCTAAGGTCAAAAAGTTAAATGTAGGTCTCCTTAGACTAGAAAAGCTTTTCCTACATGTTTGCTATGTCTCCCATATGTCATTCAACATACTCAAAATGGAATTTCCTATTGTTTTTTAGCAATGGTTTTCTTCTTGCCACTCCGTAAAGTCCAACTTTCTGGAGCTTCTAGTTTATAGTTGTAATATGTATGGGTTCTACCATATCAGCTGTAGAGCTCTGAGTTTGCTGTTTGCCATGATCTTTGACTTGTTAACATTGAGCAGCAGGTCAGCTTTTGCATTCTCTTCTTTCACCCTCATCAATAAGTCCTTTAGTTCCTCCCCACTTTCAGCCATCAAAGTAGTATCATCTGCATATTTGAGGTTGTTGATATTTCTCCCAGCAATATTAATTGTAGTTTTGGATTCTTCCAGTTCGGCCTTACACGTGATTTCTGCTGCATATAAGTTGAATAACTAAGGTGACAATATGCAACCCAGTCATGCACCTTTTCCGATCTTGAACCATTCTGTTGCCCCATGTTCAGTTCTGACCATGGCTTCTTGGTCCATATACAGATTCTTCAGGAGGCAGATGAGATGATCTGGTACGCCCATCTCCTTAAGAACTTGCCACATTTTTGTTGTGATCCACACAGTCAAAGACTTTATGAAGCAGACATAAAAGTGTATCCGGAACTCTCTTGCTTTCTCAATTATTGAGTGTACATTTTACATTATATACATATTTTATTTTGTATTTCCATATATGTTTAAATTATAAGAAAGTTTTAGAAAAGTTGAGAGCCACCCTATTATGAATGTTATGGTTTGATACTTCACTGGTTTATTATCTTCGATTTCATTAAGTCTTCTGAGCACCTCAATAAACAAACCTTTATGTGCAATTATTATACAAAATACCTACATCAAGACCAAGGATAATGTTACAATCTTTATGAGATGAGAAGCAATTTTGGGACAGAACTGTTTCTTAATTTCTTAATTAAAGGTATCTGTGCAGTTGATGCTTTATTGTGAAACTTTTTTTATTTGTGTCAGCTCTATAGCCCAAACAGATTTGTCTAATGTAACAAAAATGATAACTTTTCACTAATGATCTCTTAAATTACAGTTTTATTCTATAGAGCCCTTTTGTTAAGGTACAGGACTTTTCACATTCTAGTGATTGAATAACGTGGAATCAGAGAGATCACGTCTCTAGTCAGAAGATTTCACATTAGTGTACCCTTAATACCATAAATGTATACTTAAACAATAAGGTACAATAAGGTATTCAGTGACAGTGAAGGAAATACTGCTGGTGCAACAGGTGCAAAGCACCAGGGCCCACAACATGGTAGGGTTCTGCTGCCACTGGAAAGGGCATGGACTAAAGGAAGGCTTTTAATTTATTAGTAGAGAAAGTCAGACACTTGCTTTTATAAGGGTGATGTAGGACTGATGTGACCAATAATATTTATTTTTATTTTTTTAATCACCCCTACAGGCATTTGTAGGGTAACCTGGTGGTCCAGTGGTTAGGATTCGGTGCTTTCATAGCTGCGACCTGGGTTTGATTCCAGTCAGGGAACCAAGATGTCACACCACCCTTAAGCCAAGCAGGGTTTGGTCTGGTCAGTACTTGGATGAGAGATCACCTAGAAATACCAGAAGCTGTTTCCTTGGGCCCACTGGAGAAGGAACTGGCAGCCCACTCCAGTATCTCTGCCATGATTACCAAACGGCTCAGCATGACCATGGACATAAAAAATGTACAGGGTGTGTTACAGTCCATGAGATCACAGAGAGTCAGAAACGAATACATGGCTAAAAAAAATAAATAAATAAAATAAACAGGCACCTACTTGACTTAGAGAAGTTGACATAGTGGTGCACCAAGTTATTTTGCACAGGGCCCACTATTTACTACCTTCACTACTCTACCATATAGAATGTTAGGCTTTGTAAATTGCTTCTAACACTGTGAGAACTATATAGATATGAAAACTGTCTAGTATTTTACAAAATGTTTTGCACATCATTTAAATTATTTGCTAAATTATTAATTACCATGTCATGATTTAGTCTTAAAATGATTTATTAATGATGCATACTTCTCAGTCAGGTTTCCAACATATACTATATACTGTATGTATGATTTTAAAAAAATGGTACCATAGTTGCAATTATGGAAGAAATCTTGTCTTAACTGTCTTGTAAGACAATGGAGTTATCTGATTCAGCTGTTCAGTTACAGTAGTCTGGGGAGAGTAGCCCCTAGCTAACAAGTCATTTCTCTTATCAACAAGCTGCTTTATGACTTGCTCTGGGTCTGAATTGTTCTGTATGACCCTGTCATCATGGAGCAGTTTACAGATGTTTCAGGAATCTACAGTGACATGTGTAATAACGTCATAACTGCTGGGAGAGCAAAGGTGTTTTCCTGTTTATTCTTTAAATAATATAGTGACAGGATGAAGATGTGAATGTAACATATGAAAAGCTAAACTTACATCTTAACGGAACAGTGTAGTCATATATTTTAAATATACTCCTTTGAAGAGCTACACTTAAATTTGCAAACTACATTTAGATTGTAAAAAAAAATGCTTCTGAATTTGTTGTGTTAATTTTTTATATATATATATATATTTTTTTTTTTTTAAATATCTACTCTTTATGTCTATAGTGACACCAGGATAACAATAGCATGTTTTTATATTACAGATTTATGTCCATTTATAGCACAATTTGTGTAATGGTGAATGCTTTTTGTAATAAAAAAAATATATATTCCTATTGTTTATTATGATGCTTTTGTATCATTTTTTATTTTGCTGTTAAACATTTTTAATTGGCCTTATAAGTGTTTCCTGGGGATAACTGGAAAGTCATTTAGTTATATAGTGTTCTATACTGACCTACCATATAGCAACAACAGGCACGGTTTGCACATCAAAAGGACAGACAGTATGACAACACACTCAGAACCAGGGAATATATCTTGTAATTTTTTGTGCAGGCTCATTTAACTCAAGGCAATGGATTCAATGTATTATGGGCTAATCAGTAATCAGTGGCAATTATATCTTATTAACAATACATTTTAATCTCTTTCCATGGATCAGGCAGCTCAAAATGGTCAATGGGTCCCATTCAATTTCAAGCCCGCAACTGCCTCTAGCTTAATTCTAATGTATTTATATGCCTTCCCATAGTTTTAAAGTACTTTAGTGTGTTTTAAATTGCTGCTGCAGCTGTGATAAATGTTTGAAAAAGCCCTCACGACTCCTATTCAGTACTTGTAACATTGTTGACAGAAACTTGATACATTTTATCAGACTTAATTTGCGATCTAGAGCTACGGGGTCTAAAAGAATATTGATTTTGTGTAACTTTAATTATTTAGCGCTCGTAATGTTCGAGCTACTAAAACCAATGAAGTTCTAAGGCCGGTTTTGCGGCTTTGGCTGGCCGGCAGTGATTGTGGGGAAGTAACTCGTAATTGGAATACAAGTAGCTAATTGTAGCCAGTTGAATATCTGTAACTTTTACAATCTGCTTTATGAGTTCAAGTAATTGTGATTTGGCCAATTAATTGGTCCCAATGTTAGTTTGCCGTACGAAAATGCAATATCACATATATAGTTGTGAGCGTACAAGTTGTTGCTAACGCTGCGGGCTCGCGCAGCGAGCCGAGGCCCTCGCGAAGTGAGGGCACTGCCCGAGGGTCCTCAGTTGCTGGCATTGAGCGCCGAAGGCGCTCCTTGCCAGCAACTGAGGACCCTCGCGAAGCGAGGGCCTCAGTTGCTGGCATGGAGCGTCGTAGGCGCTCCATGCCAGCACATGGAGCGTCGTAGGCGCTCCATGCCAGCACCTGAGGACCTCGCAAAGCGAGGGCCGCAGTTGCTGGCATGGAGCGCCGAAGGCGCTCCATGCCAGCAACTGCGACCCTCGCAAACTTCACGTCGCAACCCAAACAGTACGACACACATATTACGACACTCGCAAACAACATACGACACACGTTCACACACATTACGGACTCGCAACACTCGGACGCAACTCGCGAACATTACAAAATGTAAAACACAATACATACACACACCACATACATAAAAAACTTACCTACACCAAGAGGGAGCACCCAGCACCTCAAAAATACAACTTACACCTCGATTTTACTCGAAATAAAACAGTTTAGAGACTAAAAAAAAATCGAAGCGAGAGAAAAAATGGCCGCCGAACAAAACGAAAACGAGGCTACAGCACTCTAAACTCGCAAAACACCACAAGAAACTCGCAAAACACCACAAAACACCTACGGATATTCCGATACAAACGTATACCACACATTACTCGCCATTTTACGCCAATGCGGAAGTACACGACAACGGTTTGGGCTCGCGCACGCACAGTGTTACACTGCACACATTCAGCACGCTTACACAGCAGATCCACACCACTAATGCTGCAGCAACATCAAAACACATTCACAGCTCTTCCACACAATGCTTTAAAATAGGTAAAGTATATTCATTTATTAATGTATTATATATTTCATTATTACACACTAAACAGCATTAGCTACCTTACAATTTCATTGCCGTCATTTTTTGACGGGCAATTCGCTAGTATTTTAATAATACTCAGCTGGTAAAGTATGCGTTATTGACTAAAGATTTAAATTATTGTCAAGATCCCCTTGACCACCATTGGGGATCAGTAATTTCATAGTATGTTTTATAGTTATGTAATATGTTCTGTTATCTAGATTACCCTATGTATGTTAATTAATGTATGTTATGTTGCATGTTTGGTTTATGAACAGTTAAATAATTTAGAATGTTGTGATGTCAGTCAGTAACTACCAGATAGATTCAGTTATTTAATCAGTCACTTGGTATCCTGTCTGTAGAAGAGTCTGCTCTGAATTAAATATGTGTATGCTCCTAAAGAAAAGGGAGGTAACATATCTTGAAGTATGTGTATGCTCCTAAAGAAAAGAGAGGTAACATAACTTCAAGATATATGTATGTGTCAGCATTTATAGTAGAAGATATGTATATGCTACAGAGAGCAGATCCATAGAGGGGCTTGTTGTATTGTTTTAGGCAATAAAAAATAATTATTAAAACAAAATACATAAAAGGGAAAAAATATATAGGTAACTTGCATGGCATAAATGCCGGTATCATATGTTATGTTTCATTGTCTTTTCTGTCTCTCTCTGTGTGCCCTCTATCTGTCTATGTGCTTCATCTCCCTGTGCCTTCATCTCTCTCCCTGCACCCTCTTTCTATGTGAGCCCTCTTTCTGTCTGTGCATCCTCTATCTCAATGTGCACCCTCTGTCTCTCTGTTCTCACTCTGTCTCTCTGTGAGCCCTCTGTCTCTCTGTGCACTCTCTGTGCACACTCTCTCTCTCTCTGTGAGCTCACTCTCTCCCTTTCTTTCTCTCCCTCCTCTCTCTTTGTCTCCCTCCCTCTCTCTTTGTCTCCTCCTCTCTCTGTCTCCCTCCCTCTCTCTCTGCTTCCCTCTCTTCCAATCTTTAGCGGTAGTAGCTTGTGATTAACACACCTCGCAGGCATTACTCATAAGCTGAAAACTATTATAGTGGATATTATATTCCTAGTAAAATCCAGTAACCATCCTTGTTCCATTAAGGAAGATTCCTAACACCCATACCTCCATGTGTAAAATGAATTGCACCTTTGCACTTAATAACTGGTTGCCCCAACTTTATCTGCAATTACTGCAAGCAAACCCTTCCTAGAATGTAATACTAATCTTTCACATTGCTGTGCATGAATTGCAGTTCACTATTTCTCACAGAACTGCTTTTATTAGGAGACATGTGTAGGATTTTTGAGCACAAACTGTGTGTTTCAGTATATTTTTTTGATTTAGGTCTGGACTGGGACAATATAAGACTTTCATTTTGTTTGAATTCAGTCATTCCGATGAGGCCTTGCTTTTATGTTTACATGAGACATAATGAACCCTATGGCATTCAAAAGGTTACTATTTTGACTCTTCTTTCAAATGAACATTCTCCCAAAAGACTTGTGCGTCTTGACAAAAAAGAGAAGTGAGCCTTTTTGTTTTTCTTGGTTAGCAGTGATTTCCACCTTGCTAGTTTACCATAAAATCCATTTTTGCCCATTCTCTTTTCATGGAGTCATGAACATTGAACCTGTTGCAAAGGAAGATCGCAATTCTTTAGATATTTTGTAGGATGTTTTGTGATCACCTGGATGATTTTATGCTGCACCCTTAGAGAAATGTTGACAGGTCAATCGCTCAGGAGAAGATTAACTACTGTTCCAGGTAGTCTCCATTTGGAAATGATGGCTCTTACTGTGATTCAGTGAAGTCCCGTAGCCTTAGAAATGGCTTTCTAACCAATTCCAAACTCATAGATAACGACAGTTTTTTTTTCTGATCTATTCAGAAATTTCCTTTGATCGGGGCATTATGTACTTGTTGAATTTCTGTGCTGGCAGCTTGACTGTGGTGGTAAGGGTCATAATAATTAGGTTTTCAACAGCCTAAATGTTTCAGTGAGGAATTCAGCCAATTTTGACCAATCTTATAGTGCTTGATAAGAATATGACAGTTAAAAATAATTTTAGCTCTAGTTTTTATGGTACAGTTAATTTCACTTAAAGGGATTTTTTAAAAACTTTTGGCTATATTTTCATATCGGGTATAGGTAGTGTGGCAGCCCTGCAAGAATTTTGTGCTGAGTCATTATGTTTACTGTCTAAACCTCTTACTGTATTTTGAAACAGAGGCAAGCTTTAGAGTTGCTACATGTGAATTTGTCATTTTAGTAATTATTTGTTATTTTAAAATGTTACAAAAGTGCAAATAGGGCAGATAACTTGTGTTTTATGTGTGGTCAAGTGACATTTTCACAGATGTGTACTATTATTCCGGTTTTAGTGTATCACTGTTATCTTGGGTGCAAGATTGGAGACCAAGATAAAAGCTGGGATCCAGATATGATTTACAATACTTGTGCTTCTAACCTTCAGAACTGGTTTAATTGAAAAGGTTGCCCAATTCATTTTGCTGTGCATATGATATGGAAATACCCAACAGTCATATTGTTCCACCCCTTCAGAAGAGAATTTTTAATATGGATTGTCAACTAACATGTCTGCAGTTCATCCAGTACCTCATGGAGAGCCCCCCATTCTGAGCCCCAGCAGAATATTCTGGGAATCTGAATATGAAGAATAAGATCGTAACAGAATTCCTCAACTTCAAAAGATAATGATTTTGTTCCAGACACACAGATTTAAGCAAAATGAGTGACCTGATCAGAGACATGGATTTGTCAAAAAATGAGGCAGAAATGTTGCCCTCCAGAATAAAACAAAGGAGTCTGCTCAAGGAGAATGTAAAAATTGTAAAAGCCAAAAGGGCTTTACTCAGTTCTTCACTATGGAAAACGAACTTGTCTTCTGAGATAAGCTTAGAGGTTTAGTGAGCACAAACTTGAATAGTAAAGCTTTTCATTGACTCTTCAAAGTTAAGTTTAAATGCAGTGTTACTACATAGGACATGCTGTTACTTTAACATAAATTAAACAAAAGTATGGCCTACACAGAAGTCTCTTGATCCAGGAACTAAAAGTTTACAGTACAGTGCACTAATGGACCCCAAAAAGGTTTTGGTACCACCATTGCACTGAGATGGACTTTCAAGTACCTCAAAGAAAAATTACTCTTAAGACTTAAGACTGAATGAGGCCAAAAAAGGAAGATCTTTTTTGTTGGCCAATAGATACATGAACTTTTTAAAGATGAATGGTAGGGTAAGTTGTGGGGTACACATTGCATTCAAACCAGCTTCAGTCCTTCTTGGAATACTTTTGCACAAGTACTGAAATGTGAGCAGTGGTACATCACACCATTCTTTAAAAAAAAAAGCTTTCTGCTCTTTGAGGGATGAATTAAATGGAAATATACTTCAAAAACATGCCATTGTGATCTGGTGACTGGAGAGGCCATGGAAGTAGTTTGGCTTCATCCTGGTTGCCATGAAACCACTCATATTCCATGGCCATTATATGATTACTAGCGAATTGCCCGTCAAAAAATTACGTCAATGAAATTGTAAGTGAGCTAAGGGTTTTGGTGTATATAATGTGGCTGATGTAACGTCGTTCGTTTTCTATGTCGAGCGAGTTTTTCGTACTATTAGTTTTCTATGTCGTGCGAGTTTTTGGGAATATCCGTACCTGTTTGGTGGTGTTTTGCGTGTTTATGGTAGTGTTTTGCGTGTTTAGGGACCTTTAGCCTCGTTTTCGTTTTGTTCGGCGGCCATTTTTTCTCTTGCTAAGGTGATTTTTGGGTCACTAAACTCCAAAATTTGGGCTTAAATGGAGGTGTAACTTCACTTGCAGAGGTCCTCGGTGCCTCCCCTTGATGTGAGTAACCTTTTTATGTGTTTGTTTTTTGTATTTGTTGTGTTTGTAATGTTTTTGGGGTTGCGCGGGTTGCGTCCTTGTTTTCTAATCTCGTAGGTGTTTTTCGGAAAATACGTAGGTGTTTGGTGGTGTTTTGCGTCTTTAGACTGCTGTAGTCTCGTTTTCGTTTTTTTCTGCGGCCATTTTTTCTCTCTCTTAGAGAATTTTTTAGTGTCTAAACTGCTTTAATTTCAGTTAAATTGAGGTGTAAATTTAGTTTTTGAGGTCCTGGATGCTCCCTCTTGCTGTAGGCAAGCTTTTTATGTATTTGTTGTGTGTATTTTTGATGTTTTGATGTGCGCGTGTTGCGGCCGTTTTTTGCGAGGTTGTAATGGGTCGTAACGTGTCTTGTATTTTGTTTGCGTTACGATGTAAAGTTTGCGAGGGTCGCAGTTGCTGGCAAGGATTGCCAGCAACTGCGACCCTCGCTTTGCGAGGGCCGCGGCTCGCTATGCGAGCCCGCAAGCGTTAGCAACAACTCGTATGCTCACAACTATTATAGTGATTCAAAGAAATCATCAGACCAAGAGATGGCTGTCTGTACCATTACAGATTCCCCCATCATGTTTAACAGTTGACAACAGCCATTGTGATATTATTTGGCTTTCTCCAAAAGTAAATCCTATTAAAGTAAAGGACAATGCCAGGACTTCAGGGGGAGAAGTGAACACATACACATAAATAGTGATATATGCATTATTAATTAATAAAAGCATGTGTGTTCTTACATTTAAATAAAGGTAAAACAGGTTCACACAAATAGGCCATTTACATTTGGGTTCCAGACGTAAAGGTATGGCAAAAGTCAAGTCGCCCAAAGTCTGAATTAAAGGGTACACATGACAATTCACAAAATATGTCAGTGTATATTTACTTTTATAGTTCAATTATAGTTTTCAGTATGCTGCTACTTGTTTCTAATACAAATTGTAGTATCCATCTGAGCTGAGTAAGAAGTATGAATGATCTCCATGACTACAGATTATATCAAGCTGCATGTTTGCTACCACATAACAAATAGAGAGATATTGTATATTGTTTTGTAGTTGGCATCTGAAAGTATCTGCTGTAAAGAATATTTCATTCTACTGAGATTTGTAAGTAAATTTATATGGTATGTTATAATTATATTATCAATGTATATGCTAATATTAACAATATCAACGGGGAAGAGGCCTACACTGTATGGAAAGAGACTGATTTCTGTATAATGTCTTAGATTATCATGAAACAATATATTGTTAAGCTTTAATTTGCAACAATGTGTTATGAGAAAAAGGATTTGGGATACATACTAGAATGAGAAGTAAATGTGCCTATGGCTGCTTTTTAATGTATTTATATCACAGTAGTCTCTCAGTTAACCAGCACCCATGAGGGTTGGTAGCTGCCGGATAAATGTAGTATCTGGTTGCTTCAGAGTTACTATTAAAAGGGGCCTAGATTAGCTGCACATAGGATGCTCTGCTAAGTATATTTGTCAGTGAGGGCTGTTCTAGCAGCAGCAGCTTTCACTCCTCACTTAGACACAGGTACATTCAGTGGGTGGGTGCAGGGAATGTAACACCAGCACTGCACTGGCTCAGTGCCGGCTTCCAGGCAAAATTGAATTGCAGAGACGTACAGTGGATGAGATCTAGGTGCCTGTAAGCATTTTGTGGCATGACAACCTGGCTCTTGGCATTTGTTCAGTCCTGTAAGTTTTAGTTTTTATTTAAAGTACAGTATTCATTTTGTTTCTAATTGCTTGAGAGTTATGGTTAACTGAGAGATTACTGTATTATGGATAGAGTTCTCAGCTGATATACTCAGATCCCTGGTACTATTTATTACTGTCCTTCACTTTTATAAGATTTTCACCTGATTGCCAAACTTTGGGACAGCATATGTAAGTTTCTTCCTTGGATAGTGATCACCATGATATCTGTTGTGTCATTGTGTTCCTAAATTTATAAAGCTTTCTGCAAATATAAACCCATTCTTGGGCTGTAGAGGCCACGTTTTTGCTCCTTACACCAGGTTATACATTTGTGTGTGTTGACCTTAGTTTCAACCTGTTTACAAATGGCAGTCTTGTCACAAATTCCAGCTTTGGGAAACTTAAAAAGTACAGTTTTGTTAAGAATTGGTTACAATGATTATTATTTTTACATAATATTTATAATGTGCCAACATATTCAGAAGCACCATACATAGGATGAAACAGAACATAAAAACAATATCAATATAGATTAAACAAAAAGAGAGCCCTGTTTTTCAGTTTATAAACGTGCATAAATTAGGCATATTAAGTATGAAGATTAAAAACCTCATTAAATAAATGTGTTTTGAAGGACTTAAAACAGGAGGATAGCCTAGTAGAGCGAGATAAGGAGTTCCAAAGTATAGGGGCAACATGAGAAAAGTCCTGAAGGTGGGAATGATAGGAGGTAATAAGAGAGTTGGAAGTTAATGCTGTAAAATGGCTGTAATGAGATGGTCACCTGCATCTGTAGAAAAGCAGAGCAGTTGCAAATGGAAGTGAATTCTGATTCAATTCTGTATAAGTTTGTCCATATTTGGTAGATGCTGTCGTTATTTTGATAC
Source organism: Discoglossus pictus (assembly GCA_027410445.1). Taxonomy (NCBI): domain Eukaryota; kingdom Metazoa; phylum Chordata; class Amphibia; order Anura; family Alytidae; genus Discoglossus; species Discoglossus pictus. Next base: position 250,869,546 of record CM050164.1, read on the forward strand.
TGTTCCAGTAGACATGTTAAATCATTTTACCGTTTCTGTGATTAATACACATGCAATTTGGGCTCCAACTATTTAGACCCTAGAACTCTTGTTATTTGCCTCATTTTGCATTAAGAAACACATACCAAAGTGCTAAATTTATCAGGCCTGTTTAATAACTGGCACGTATTGCTAGGTAGCAGTTGACCTAATATGACTTGACTTTGCAGTTACATTTGGAAATGTGATTTAGTTACTTTAAAGTAAAACTAATTTTTCATATTCTATTTCCATTGTTTTGTCTATCTCCTGTATGCATAAATATATATATATATATATATATGCAGCCTCATTAAATTGTGATTTGGCCAATTGAATAGGGCTCTATATAAGCACAGAGCATATTTTTTTACAGAAGTTTTTAGTTAGTGAAGACCTTGCTTTTGGATAAAAGTTCACTAACTAAAAACTTCTGTAAAAAAAATATGCTCTGTGCTTATATAGAGCCCTTTTCAATTGGCCAAATCACAATTTAATAAGGCTGATAATCTTTTAGGAAGGCAGGTGTTCCATTTCCCTAAATCTATTCCTTAAACTTGCCTGTGTCACGCTGACATTATAACTCTTTGGCCTAAGAAGGTCTTAAGAGTGCATGTCCTGCACTGACCTAAAAGGCTATTTGTCTACTCAACTCTACACTAAAGAACTATTGACTTCTTTTGGAAGGGGTGGAGCATTTTGTTTTAATATTTTTAAACAAAACAATTATTTAATTTGCCATAATCAGAACGACTTGCATTCATTAAAATATGTTCACATGGAATGCATTGGCATTGTTTCATGTTATGTTGGTAAACTGTAACAATGAGGTGATATGAGGTATATAAAGGTGATGATTTCAGGAGCAACTTAATGCAAACAATATTTTGGCTATTTAAGGAAAAATAAACAAAAGCACTCCTGCGGTTCTTGTGTATATGAATAGGTTTATTACTGTATTAAACACACGGTCGAGTCACATTATTATGTCAGCCAGCTAATATACTGAGTAACCGATGTGTGCAGCGCACACAGCAGCTAGACAGCATGGTAGTAAGTCAATAAGATGCTGGAAGGTTGGCAAGGGTATCTGGAGCCATGCAGAGTGCAATGCATCACACAGCTGCTGAAGAGTGTGTGGTGAAGGATCCATACAATGAAACTTAGCGCTCTAGGTGGTCCCACTGCTGCTCGATGCGGTTCAAGTCCAGGGAATCTGGAGGCCATGGAAGTACTTAGAAGTATTTGTCATGCTCCTCCAACCAATCCTGGACAATTCTGGTTGTATCACATGTTGTATTGTCCTGCTGGGAGATCACATCTGCTCCAGGGAAGACAATCAACATGTATGTGTGTACTTGATCTGAAAGGATGGATAGATAACTTAGTTGGTTGCCTTCCAGAGGTATGAGTGGACCCAGACAATGCCAAGAAAACATTCCCCAGACCATAATTCTGCTGCCATCAGCTTGTGTTCTCAGCAATGGTTGCCAATGTCCGTCCAGTTGATGGAGTAGAAAACATGACTTATAAGAGAAGGCAACACTTTGTCAATCAGAAGAGGTCTGATATCAGTACTGTCATACAAATTGAATGCATTCCTGATGATGACCTTAATCAGCATGGATGCAGTGACCAGCAGTTTGCTTCAGAGCCCCATACATACCAGGGTTCGCTGTACTGTCATTTTAGACACACGTCTGGTAGTCCCCTCGTTTGTTTGGATGATGAGTTTCTCAAATCTAGCTTGTCAGTTGGCCCTCACACACCTTCGCAGACGATGTTCACTGCTGACATCAATGGCACATGGTGCTTCGCAATTTCCATGTGTCCAGTCATGGTACATTTTAATCACAGCAGCACGCAAACATTTCACAAACTGCTCTGTATACACACCAAGCCAGCACACAACATGTGCCATATTTCATTGGCTACATGTTGCTGATGTCAAAAGTATGCGGTGGTAATAATAATGTGACTCGTCCATGTATTTATTAAACACTGTGTGATTCCCAGTGGCAGCTGGCGACTTTCCAAGCTGACCCCTCCCCCTTCATAGACTCCTCCCATTTGTATGGACTCATTTGACGTCATTTTGACCTTTATATTCCCCGTTCAATGACCTTATACTCGCTTCATTCATTGAAATAGACTCCACCCACTGTTTTTTTTCTGTTGAAAAAATAAAGATTCGTAGGACTCTGATGAATAATAACATTAAAATCTGTCTTTTGTTTAAACAACACAGTGACACTCACCAACAGTTGGTTCTCCTTCTCAGGGTCTCTTGAAGTGCAGTCATTAAACAACCAGTTCAAAAAAGTCTGCAGCCGCAGAGTGCTTGGACCTGGGTGTGATTTAAAACAAACAAACAAATCAGAGTGTGCAATGCATCATTCCTTCCACCACCACTGTCCCCTTTATCACCTAGATAGGTACCTAATATCCATCGCTATACCATGCTGGTCTATATAGGGCCTCAGGGTACTTAAAAAACCTTAAAATACTAATCGGGTCTCTATAGGCCCAAACCAAACCTAAAAACCCACATTATACCATGCACATCCATATAGGCCCAAACAGTACCTAAAAAAACACATTATACCATGCAGGTCTATATAGGCCCAAATCATAATAAAAAACCCACGATATACCATGCAAGTCTATACAGGCCCAAACAGTACCTAAAAACCCACATTATATCATGCTGGTATATATAGACCCAAACAGTACCTAAAACCCCACATTACACCAAACAGGACTATATAGGCCCCAACCTGACCTTAAAAACCCACATTACACCAATCGGGACTATATAGACCCCAAACGGACCTTAAAAACCTTAAAATACCAAGTGGGACTATATAGGCCCAAACCAGACCTTATTAACCCACATTATACCAAACAAGACCATATAGGCCCCAACTGAACATTAAAAACCATAAAATACCAAGCGGGACTATATAGGCCCCAACTGGGGCTTTTTAACCCATATTACTCCAAGTGGGACCATATAGGCCCCAACCGGACCTTAAAACCCCACATTACAACAAGTGGGACTATATAGGCCCACACCATACCTAATAAAACTTAAAATACCTAGCGGGAATATATAGGTCCCAACCGGACCTTAAAAACCCACATTACACCAATCAGGTCTATATAGGCCCCAACTGGACCTTAAAAACCTTAAAATACCAAGCAGGACTATATAGGCCCAAACCAGACCTTATTAACCCACATTATACCAAGCGGGACCATATAGACCCCAACTGTACGTTAATAAACCTTAAAATACCAAGCAGGACTATACAGGCCCCAACTGGAGATTTTTAACCCACATTACTCCAAGCGGGACCATATAGGCCCCAACCGGACCTTAAAAACCCACATTACACCAAGCAGAACCATATAGACCAAAACTGCTGCCTGTGTGTGTGCTGTATGTGTGTGATCTCTCTTCTGTGCACTATCTCTGCTCTCTGTCATTGCACTCTCTCTATGTGTGCTCTCTTTCTGTGCACTCTGTGTGGTCTCTCTCACTCTGTACCCCTCTCTCTCTCTGTTGATCTCTGTGCGTTCTCTCTTTCTGTGCGCTCTCTCTCTCACTGTGCTCGCTGTCTATGTGTGATCTCTCATTCTGTCTGCAATCTGTCTCTCTCGCTGTTTGTGTGGGCACTGTCTGTGTGCACTGTCTCTCTTTGTTCCCCTCCCTCTCTGTGTTGATCTCTGTATGCTCTCTGTGTGTGCACTCTCTCTCTCTGTGCACTTTCTGTCTGTGCACTCTCTCTCTGTACTTTCTGTCTGTGCACTCTTTCTCTTTGTCTGTACACTCTCTCTGTGTACTCCCTCTCTCTCTGTGTGCACTCTGTCTGTGTGCTCTATCTCACTCTCTGTGTGAGCTGTCTGTGTGTGCTCTTTCTCTGTACCCCTCCCTCTCTGTGTCGATTTCTGTGTGCACTCTCTGTGTGTGCTCTATCTGTGCACTCTTTGCGTGTCCCTATTTCTCTCTGTGCTCTCTCTGTCTCTGCTCTCTGTCTGTGCACGCTCTCTCTGTGCACGCTCTCTCTGTGCACTCTCTCTCTTGCTTTTTGTGTGTGCTGTATGTGTGTACTTTCTCTCTCAGTGTTGATCTCTGTGCTCTCTCTGTGTGTACGGTCTCTCTGTGCACTCTCTCTGTGCATTCTCTTTCTCTGCCCTCTGTCTGTGCACTCTCTCTTTGTGTGTGCACTCTCTCTGTCTGTGTGCACTCTCTCTCTCTCTCTGTACCCCTCGCTCTCTGTGTGTCGATCTCTGTGTGCTCTCTGTCTGTGTGCTCTTTCTGTGTCTCTCTCTCTCTCTCTCATTGTGCGCTCTGTCTCTCTGTGTGCTCTCTGTCTCTGCTCTCTGTGGCTCTCTCTCTCCCTGTGCCCTCTCTGTCTCTGCTCTCTGACTGTGCACTCTATCTCTCTGTGCTCTCTCTGTGCACTCTCTCTGCGCTCTCTCTTGCTCTCTGTGTGCGCTGTCTGTGTGTTATCTCTTTGTCTGTGCCCTCTCTCTCTGTGCGCTCTCTCTGTGCACTCTCTCTCTTGCTCTTTGTGTGTGCTGTATGTGTGCACTTTCTCTCTCTGTGTTGATCTCTGTGCTCTCTCTGTGTGTACGGTCTCTCTGTGCACTCTCTCTGTGCATTCTCTTTCTCTACCCTTTGTCTGTGCACCCTCTCTGTCTGTGCACTCTCTCTCTCTCTGTGCACTCTCTCTCTCTGTACCCCTCCCTCTCTGTGTGCTCTTTCTGTGTGTGTGTCTCTCTCTCTCTCATTGTGTCTCTCTGTGTGCTCTCTGTCTCTGCTCTCTGTGGCTCTTTCTCTCCCTGTGCACTCTCTGCCTCTGCTCTCTGTCTGTGCACTCTCTCTCTCTCTCTGTGTACTCTCTGTCTGTACACTCTCTCTCTGCGCTCTCTCTTGCTCTCTGTGTGCGATGTCTGTGTGTTATCTCTTTGTCTGTGCGCTCTCTCTCTGTGCGCTCTCTCTCTGTGCACTCTCTCTCTCTCTGTGCACTCTCTGTCTGTGCTCTCTATCTTCCTCTTTTTGTGCTCTCTGTGTGCTCTCTCGATCTCTGCATGTGCGCTTTCTCTATCTGCACTCTGTGTGCACTGCTGTCTGTGTGCTCTCTCTCGCTCTCTGTGTGCACTGCTGTCTGTGTGTGATCTCTGTCTGTGTGCACTCTCTGTCTCTGTACCCCTGCCTCTCTTTGTCAATCTCTGTGCGATCTCTGTCCTTGCGCTCTCTCTTGTTTCTCTTTGTGCACTCTCTGTGCTTTGTCTTTGTGCGTCCTCTCTGTCTGTGTGCGCTTTTGCTCTGTAATTCTCTCTCTCTATATACCCCTACCTCTCTGTACCTGTCACTCACTGTACCTGTCTTTCTCTCTCTGTACCTGTCTCTCTCACTCTGTAACTATCTCCCTTCCTCTCTCTCTCTCTCACGTTGCTGTCTTTCTCTGAATTGCAAATGACTGCCAGCTTCTGTTAAGATCAGGTTTTGGGCCCCATCCCTACTGACATCATAGCCACGCCTGTCTCTGTACCCCTGCCTCTCTTTGTCAATCTCTGTGCGATCTCTGTCCTTGCGCTCTCTCTTGTTTCTCTTTGTGCACTCTCTGTGCTTTGTCTTTGTGCGTCCTCTCTGTCTGTGTGCGCTTTTGCTCTGTAATTCTCTCTCTCTATATACCCCTACCTCTCTGTACCTGTCACTCACTGTACCTGTCTTTTTCTCTCTGTACCTGTCTCTCTCACTCTGTAACTATCTCCCTTCCTCTCTCTCTCTCTCTCACGTTGCTGTCTTTCTCTGAATTGCAAATGACTGCCAGCTTCTGTTAAGATCAGGTTTTGGGCCCCATCCCTACTGACATCATAGCCACGCCCCCTTTATGACATCAGCTTTGGCAAAAATGTTTGCTGCTCACAACTATATATGTGACTAGCAACTTGCCCTCTCAAAAAATGACAGTCAATAAATTGTAAGGCTGGGAATGCTGTTTGCCACACAATGTAAGGTTTTTGGTCTTCTAAGCACCTTTGGCGCTCATTGCGACCCTCTCCCCTGGTGTACTTTTGCTCCTCTGAGCAACCTCAGCCCTCATTATAAGCTCTGCGCTGAGCACCTTTGGCACTCATCGCATGGCTCGCAATGAGCTCCGCCTCTCCGCTTGTGTAATTTTGGTGGTGTGAGCACCTTTGCCGCTCATTGCAAGAGCCATGCTGATCGCCTTTGACGCTCATTGGGAGCCTTCCCCATTATGTACTTTTGCTCCTTTGAGCACCCTCGTCGCTCATTGTGAGCCCCCCCGCTAAACGCCTTTGGCACTCATTGCGATCCTCTCCTCTGCTCTACTTTTGGTTCTCTGAGCAACCTGGGCACTGATTGTGAGCCCCGCAATGGAAGGCATTAGAAAGCAATGGAAGGCATTAGAATTCATTGCACATAAATTCCCAATAAACAAATAGCCCTTAAACATTTATTTTTTTCATATGTTTTAATGGTCATGCTTATGCAAATATGAAAAATCAAGCTGCAAGATGCTGAAAGCATGCCTGCTCCATGACATGTTAAGTGGTTCAAAGGGCTGGGAACGTGCCTGTGATAGATGTGAGGGCTCAGGGTTTTTTCCCCACAATGGCCCTGCTGCTGATGGGCCAGCTTCCTGTGATGGTGTTGTGCCCTCAGCTCCTCCACCACCACTTGAGTGGTTGAATGTGGTTCCTCCTCCTGTGGAGTCACCACCTGTGTGTCTGTGGGTGGGATACGCTGCCTGGGTACTGAAATGAGAGGACAATAGTATTTGAGTATTGATTCTCTAAACAATTGTTTGCTGTGTGTTTCCATATCCCTGATATCATGTTCACTTTTCATTGGCTGTGGTGATTGTTTTATGCAGCTGAACACTACCTGTATCATGAGTATTGTGGATCATGACTCAGATCTTTCCTGTTATGTGGCAGCGACTACTGGCAGCATTAGTTGCAGCAAGGGGCTGCTAGATGGCGCGGCCGCTATTGTATACAATATTTTCACCTTGCACACTAACCCAAAAGCCCTAGCCCTCACTCTAATCATACCCCTTACCCTAACCCCCACCCTAACCCACTAAATCGGCGGGACAATCTAATCACCAGTAAAATGTAGCGCCATCTAGAGGCTGCTCACTGTGACTGCTGCTACCAGCAGTCACGGTCAGATAACAGGAAAGGTCCCATGGCTCATATCAATATATGTAATGCTGGTGCGGTGTGCCATCTGCAGTTCATTAGGACATATGCTCAGCTGAATATGCTGTGCAGTGTGTGAGACTGATTAATCTGTGACCAATTCTCAGCAATGGTTGTTAACATGCTAATGAGACATGTTCCAGGTTAGGCTAGTAAATGACACACACATGCAGTCCTTCAGTGTCCTCATATGCTGCAGTGTGCACACCAATACATGTACTCTCTTTTAGATGTAAAATCAATTTTGATCTACAGCTGTATCTCATCTAACGCTGAGGATAGCTTCCAAGCAGTAGGAGTGTTAAGCAAAACAGCTCTAAACAACAAACAGCAAACATAACACTAACAAACAGCAAACAGAACACTAACACAAACTGAATGGCAACTGCTATTCAGATTTAGTTTTAACTGCAGGTATTGGACAGACAATTCATTGATAACAATTAGGCACGTGTCTTATCGCTAGGCCTCACATCCCTCCCGACATGTATGATGCTACAGTGGGCACAGATTTCCCTAAGAAGGATCGTCATCTTCTCTGGGGTATAATTGTGGGCCCTGTGCTTTGGCACAACCTCTTGCCCTACCAACTGTGCCTGGGGTTCCTGGCCTCCGTGTTCTCTCCACGGGGCCTGCCCCTCATCCCCTGACTGTCTGCTCCTACAACTTGTGTGCCTACATCTGGGGCACATCCCTCCCCACCTCCTGTTCTCCTACACCTCTACATCCCCTCCCTGACCTGCCTCCTTGTCTCTCTCTATCCATACCTCTAACTCTCCTCCTCTCCTCCTCCTCCTTCTTGATGTTCCTCTCTCTCTCTCCTCAATCCCCTCCTCCGGTTTCTCTCTTTCTATCTATCTGTCTCTCTCTGTCTCTATCTCTCACTCGCTGTCTCTCTCTCTCTCTCTCTCTCTCTCTCTCTCTCTCTATCACTATCTCTCCATCTCTCTCTCTCTCTATCTCTCATTCGCTCCCACTCGCTCTCTCTAGCACTGTCTATCTCTCCCTATTTTTCTGTCTCTCTCTATCTCTATCTCTCACTCGCTCTCTAGCACTGTCTATCTCTCCCAATCTCTCTCTCTATCTCTCTCTGTCTCTATCTATATCTCGCTCAAAAACCTACCAATCCCTAGACCTGTGTGTTGACTTTCTCAGTTACAGCACAGTCAGGGAGTTACAGCTTTCACTGCCTTTTAAACCCGTTTCTGCATTAATTTGCATTCTTTGGTTCCTCCTGGTTAATTGACCTGTGACAGGTTTGCAGATTACAGCCTTACTTGATTTTGTCGCAATTTATCGGATCTGGTACTCGTAAGCGTTACATATAAAACCAGGGTTTACTGTGTTGACGCTTGGGCCCCTAACTTGCGGGCTTGTTTAATTGAATAGAACAATAATTGTAGCAGAAGAGTTCAAGCCCGCAGCAAGCCCACAGACCTTTATGGCCTTTATACCCTGAGATGTGGCCTTGCAATTGAATGAGGCTCCAAGTGTAAAATACAACAAACCCTCTGCTCATCACAGGGGCACTGCCATGTTAGCCTCTCTATCTCATCCTGATGCTCAGGACTTGTCAATGTGATGGGTGTGAATGAAATGCAAGTATGACCTTTTAAGTACATTCCATGTCCCCTTTAATGACCCTTATTATTATTATCTTTATTTATATTGCGCCAACATATTCCGTAGCACTGTACAGGGGTTTAGTACATGGCAAAAAACAAACTTAACACCTTATAAAGAATGGAGGGCCCTGTTTTTGAGCATATAATCAAATGTACATAGTGCTTGTTTCCAAGACACGGACACACAATTGAAAACTTGCAAACTTACAATCTAAGGGTGACCCTTAAAGTTACTCTTTAATGTATTAACCTATACCACTTGCCCATAATAAAACAAAATTTATCTTGCAATGTATTAACCAATCTAATATTATCTCACAAAATTTAAAATATTAGAGGCAGAATATAAACAGACAGTATAAATATAAAGAATCATTCAATGTTTTATGTTTTGTTGCAACCTTTTGTTTTTCAAGTTGTGACTTACAAAAAAGCACTTGGTTGTTCAAGTAATCCTTTCTGCTTTAACAGTAGCGGATCTACCAGTGGTACAGGTGCACAGTGCACTGGTGGGCATTGCTGTGTATTTTTCATTTTGCATCTAATGTTTTGTTCCTGCAATGTAGGGGGCCCCTAGGCCAGGGGCCTTCATTCTCTATCTCCACCGCTGTGCTTTAATTAATAGTATGTAAATGCTGAAATATCCATTAATGCTTTTTTGCTGTGTTAGCACACTGGCAATCATAACCTAAACAAAGGGATTTCCAGCTGTCTGGATCATCATGCTTTATTAAGGTCTGAGACAAAAATTGTGTAACCCTTCATCTTGTGAAAAAGTCTGCCTCTTCTCTGAACCTATCTGAGGCCATCTGAGCTGACGTGTAATTGAAAGCATGGAGCTGGATGCAGGAATCTTATTGGTAGGTGAGTAGGGGCCACGTAGTTGGTATTGCTGCGGTAAAATTTATGTGCCACTTATATTAGTGAGCCCTGCCGTCAGGTTCATAAATCATGTACTTTAGCAATGTCAGCCAGGAGCTGGGAAGGATGATTTCTACACACAGGAAATAAAAGCTGGATGGGTGCTCTGTGATAATATTGTCAGCTTCCACTAATACATCTAAAGGCCCTAAAGTGGCAGAGAATACATCTTTCAGTGCCACCTTGGCATTCACTATGTTTATAGATTCCAACCAAAGGTACATTATCACTTTGAATATACCAATAAAAATAATGTTGTTTTTAAATCAAAATGTTAAAATCTGCCCCTACTTAGGCATGCCATAAAAGTATGGTTTCATTCAGGCCAAGAGTTTAGATCCAATTTGTTCTATCATGTTGTGTTGGAAAAAAGCAGCTGGTTTCGTGGCATATGCAGTAAAATACATATTTAAAATACCTGCTATTGCTTAAACAAAAGTAAGTGCAAAAATAACATTTAAAGGTGACAATTCACATTCATTATTTAAAGGATCACTGTTCATATCATACAATAGGATTCCAATTGTTTATTTAGTAACAAAATATATTTTAAATAATATACTTTTAAAACTTACATTTATACTTTAGTACTTTAGGGACTTGCTGAGCTGCTACTCTCGCCTTCTTTTAGGTGCCAGATGGTAGGAGAGGATCTGCTCAATGGACTGTCATAAGCTTTTATCTAGCAGGTCTAGGTTGAAATGTAGTAGAAACTTCAAGTCAGAAAGCAGAAAAGACTCCTGTAAGGATAGCCTTCTGGGCAGATCTTGTTCAAATCCATGGATATATTACAGGAGTTGTAGAAAAGCATTTTGGCCAAAAAAGTGTGCAAATGTAAGTTTTAAAAGCTACATTGAATTTATTTTCTCTCAATACTAATTTTGTTTCTAATCAGTTATTAAATAACAAATCAAAGTCCTTTGTGTGACCAGTGCAGTGCTCCGTTGACTTAACTGGTTTATATCTATCCTTATATATGGGACATGCAGCCTATTGCTTTTCAAAGACCCATTTTTACCATGAATATTTAACAATTATAAATTAAAGAATATTATCGTCAGTGTACTTTATTTCAGCTCAAATTCAGCAGAAGCATAATAAAATAATAATGTATGTTTTAATTTTTATATTTTTTAATTATGCTAATAACAGCTTCAAAATCTAAAGTTTTAAATCTCTTTTTTACAGACTTTCCTGCCCACTGACTATTGCATGAGTAAATAGCAAATTGACAAGTGCCAGGTGCGTTGTGTGAGGCTATATGGGTCAGCCAGTTAACCTATAGATGTCCTGTTTTAGGTGAGTCCATTATTCCATGCTTGAACATATTTGTTGAGGGTTAATTGTTTTGTTTTTTATCTCTGCCCCCCCCCCCCCCCCGCATTGCTCAAATTCCAGAGAGGCATGAAAGCAGAAACCTGAATTTTCTGCCATAAGAACGAAATAGAACCTGTTCCCTTCAAACTAGAAATTTAAGTAGTCTAACAAAAACTTTACAATTGACTTGAATGGGACACACACCCCTGGAACCTTATTGCATGAATGTAGCAGACGTGGAGCAGTCTGTGGGCAGTCTTTCACACATATCCTATTTTATTTCACGTATTAAAAAAAAAAAATTCAACATGCTTTTAGTATATCTTTACAGTGATGTTGTCCAAATTGGGTTGAGTAAAGTGGCTCTTTAACATTTATGTGCAATTATGAAACACTGCAAATTTGCATATACCAAAAAAATTAAGTAAAGACTGCATTATGTTTTACGTTCCAAACAGTTTCCCTGTTGTTATTGCTCTTCAAAAGAGTACATTTTAAATATAAGATGGTACTGGCCCTTTAAATTAAATTTAGGGAAACTTCAGTCTACATATTAAAGAACTCAATCAAGTAGTTCACAGTAAACCGTGAGTGCATAGAATAGTTAGTAAACTACAGTAGAATCCCGGTTATCCGGCACCCAACTAACAGGGACTCTCAAGCAACCGGCACTGGCATCAATTCCTCATTTCCAAAAAACTCCTACTAAACAGGCATAACCGACACTATCTGGTACTATCCGGAGTTCGAGACTGCAAAAAAAAAAATGCTAACTTTTTTTCTAATTATTTTTACTGGGCCTAAACGGTCCAGTTTAGCTGTTAATGCCTTTAAAGGCATTTTGATGGTTTTTGGGGTGTTCAAGGGTCATTTAGATCCTTAAATTTGGGAACTTCCAATTAACCAGAAACTACACGTATCCGACAATAAGGAGTCTCCGTAGGTGCTGGATAACGGAGAGTTTACTGTACTATATAAATTTTACTTTCCAAAAAAGCATTGTCTATTACCAAACGTTTTACCTAGTATTGTTTTCTTCTTCAAAGAGCATACTGTAGCCATGGGCTACTGTGTCCCTTGAATAGGATATATTGCAAGTGACCATTATGCTAGGCTTTCAACAGTATATGGCTACAGCTTCCCATATGAAAAGACAAAGTTTATAGAACTCCTGATGATAATAATGCATAATGCAGCATCAGATGACACGATAAAGTGACATTTTTAATTATCTAAATACAGTGCAATACATTTCTGACTATACTATGACCTTGGTGCCTTTGGAAATGCAGTTTCATAGATGCAGTTTAATTTGTTTTTCTTTTGAATAGAAGAAACAGAATATTATTTGAGAACAAGTATCTAGAAGTATAAAACAAACGAAAAAATGATAACTTGTGTCATCATGTTATGACTCACTCTGTAGAAAAGCACCCACTCCTCTAAAGGTAATTAGCCCGGTTGTAGACTACAGCTCTAGCATGTTAATTGTCCTTGAGTTAAAATGAGTTCCAGTAGGATGCCTACGTAAGTGTTCTGCTTAGAAAAAATCATATTAAGATCAGAGGTGGGCAATCATGTTCCACAGACATTTATGAAAAATTAACTGCAGATAGAATAAAATAGTTGTGCAGTAATTTTTATTCCATCTTTCTTTATTTCTCATTATTTCGGTCTCTTCACTCTAAATATTGTATTTCCCTTGCACCAGGTGTTACATATGATCCCTAATGCAGCTCTGATTGGCCTTTCAGTCGGATGCTGTCTCCTCCTGCCTTTATCCAAATCCATGCTGCCTATTGCAATACAAAGGGCACATATATTTACACTCAGGTAGAGCAATAATTCTGTGGCAACCAATACAGATACATGGAGTCAAACAGAGGACCCCATCTGGCCCCAGAGACAAGTAACAACTCCTTTGCTATATTTTTTAGTAAATTTCAATGGTTTTGCATCCTAGAATATGATTTCTAAAGAGCCCTATGAGTAAAACATTTAGATTGCTTTTATTTTTTTATTCACCACTAGAAAGAATGAAAGCATATGAAAATATGCTGTTAATACCAATATATGATTTATAGACTCTGCTTCCTTTTTAATAAAAAAGTGATACATTTTCTTTAAATCCTAAATGACAGCAGCAAATAATAGATGGAACAGAGTGTTCATGTGTTGCCCGTGTTGATCTCATTCATGTTTTTTAATAACAGTCACACCTCCAGTGTCAAGTGTTTGTGCTGGTTACATTTATTTTTATCCAACAGTTTCTTGCGTTAATAAGGTAAAAATAGCATTTTGACATACAGTAAATTATGTTGTGCAATGTGATAAAAGATGCAATTGCTAACCCTAACCTCCTTGTGCTATAGCACAACATATGGCAGATTTGTAGGGATGCATAATGATGGATTTGCTCCCTAATGGCCTACTATGCATAAAGTCAGGTGAATGGAGAGTATAACAATATATAAATCGTTAAGATTGTAATAATCATAGATTCCCTGAGCTACCCATGAATTTCAGTTTTGAATTCATGGTTCTTAGAAAACCTCTATAATCACCGTGGGCTAAGGACATGTATAAAACAACTTTATTATAATCTGTTATTGACTACATAACTGTACATTCATGCAAATCTTTTCATGAGTTTTTCTCAATAGTGTGCTGAGACATCTTCATTTCCTATGTTATTTTATTCTGTAAGGTTTCTGTAAGGAAATTAGAATTCTTGTTTGCTTTATCTCTACCAATGTATTCATGACACCTGGTTCTGCATGAAGAAGCAGGCTTTACAATAGTACTGTCCTGTGCAGTGTAGCAGAGCAACCACATTCTATAGCATACAAGTAAAACTGTGGGCCTTTCACAGATAGCGTGTCTATATACAATAAAAAAAAATCTGAAGTAACAACTGGTAACCCAACTTTAAAAAGTTTAAATAGCAGGGATTTGTGAATATGGCTCAGCTCCCTTCACAATAGAGTGAGTACTCTAGGCCTGCATGTGTCCTCTGTGCATTATTCATACCATTTATGACGGGGAATGTGCAGCCTGCAAGAAGCC
>CM050164.1:251488734-251733734 GCA_027410445.1 Discoglossus pictus
GTCAGATACAGTCAGTCTCCTGCTGAGGTCTAATTCTGTTACTCTTATTACTGTAATTTTTAAGGCAAAATATGTGATATTTTCTAATAGAACACTGGTCATCTTCTTCAATAAATAATCTCTTTTTACCTTAGTCTTTTATGTTATTTTTTAGATTGTTTTAATCACAATGACATTTGCAGCAGTGGTTTTAAAGGTATTCACAGTTATTTGTAGCAAGCTCAGTATGTTAGTAAAATGAGGCTTATTTGACATTTGTCTACATGTTCTGAGATAGATATGAAATAATAATAAAATTACTAAAATTGATGTTTATTAGCCAGAATGATCAGTGTCTCTCTTACTCTCAATATCCTCAACTTTATAATGCAAATGTTAGCTTTTGTTTTGCTCATGAATTCACATAACCTCAATTGACAACAAGAGTGCCATTATTCCAAGTGCCACATCAGCAAAGTATTGAATAGTTATCACATTATTGCAGGCTTTGTATCATGCCACTCATACTATTACTTGAGTGATAGGAAGATATACAGCATAAGAGGAAGCAGAAGTCATAATTTTTTAACTCTGATTATTACTGATAAGGTAGTTCAGTATTCCCAGTAGTAACATACAGATGTGAGAGCTGGGTCATAAAGAAGTCTGAGTGCTGTAGTATTGACATCTTTGAATTGTGGTGTTGGAGTAGACTGCTTAGAGCCCCTTGGACTGCAAGATGATTCAATCAATCAATAAGGCAGGAAATCATGTCAAACTGTTAACTGGAAGGTATGATCATGAGGATAAAGCTCAAATATTTTGGGCATATCATGAGAAGACATGATTCCCTATAGAAGACTGGGAAAGATTGAAGGCAGACAAAGAAGGGGTCAGAGATGGGTAGTTGATGTCATTGAAGCAATACAAATGAGCTTGACCTATGTGCTTGTCATGCTGTGGTCCATAGGGTCACAGCAAGTTGGACACGACTGAAGGACTGAACAACATCAGTTCAGTGTTAGAATTAAAGGATTACTGCAGTTCAAGAAAAAAAAACTTGTCTGTCAAGTATGTACCAAACTAACAACATTAGCAGCTGTGTAAGTTATTGTCATAAAACATTTTTTGGGAAAATATGATTTTTGAAGACTTTGTTTATGAGTACAGGAATCCATTTTGTATTTGTTACATCACAACTACCATTAATGTATCATAATTTCCCCAAAGGTCCAGCAGAGTCATAAACATTTATTTTTTTATTCTATTGCAAATTAGTTGTATGAGTTTTTCATGCTTAATTATGATTAAGACTCAGATAGACTCAAAGTTTTCAAACAAATATTTTTTCCTTGTGCACTTGTCTGTGTTGCTTCAGTATGCAAACATAGCATAATGTAAGACTTGGATGTGCTACATTGATGTACATACATTGTGTTTGATTGGTGTAGGAAACGTTACTTTAGTAAAAAGCTTGCAAACATATACCGAATATACTCGAGTATAAGCCGAGTTTTTCAGCCCTTTTTTAAGGCTAAAAAGGGCCCCCCACGGCTTATACTCGAGTCACTCCCCCTAGTGTCTCTCTAACCCCCCCATGTCTCTCTAACCCCCCCGTGTCTCTCTAGCCCCCCGTGTCTCTCTACCCCCCTGTGTCTCTTTCCCTCCCCCCTCCTCATCCTCAACCCCCCTCCTCCTCATCAACCCCCCTCCTCCTCATCAACCCCCTCCTCAACCCCCTCCTCACTTTCTCCCCTCTAAATACCTCCCCCTCACTTACCTGCTTCTTCTCCGGCCTCTGCTCCGTCTTGACCCCGGCGCGCATGTGACATCACATGCGCCCCGCATCATTAGCATATACCGGGTGCCAAATTTTTTTCTCGCTAGGCCGATTTTCGAGTGATGAAACATGGCATATAAGGCTCAAAATCGCTTGCAACCTCACTCCCAGGAGTCCTGGCTCTCCCCCTGTGCTGTGTGTGAGTGTCTTTTAATTTATTTTTTGTCTTTTTTGATTTTTGCAGTTCGGCCATTAACTTCATATTTTTCCGAGGTCGGATTTTTTTGCCCCTGAGATTCCGAGGTCGGATTTTTTAATCTAAGTCCCGCATCCTCAACTGCTTGAAGCATAAGTAAATCCTGCATGCCTCAACTGCTTGCAGCCTAAGTTCCTCGTGCCTCAACTGCTTGCTTCACTTTGTGAGGCTCGCAGGAGCACCTTCAGCGCTCATTTTAGCCTAAGCCCTGCGTGTTTCAATGCCTCAACTGCTCGCGTCGCGAGGCTCGCAGGGCAACGAGTGCCTAAGTGCTCCGAGCTCGGAAGACTTTAATGCCTCAAAGGCTTGCCTCGCTTTGCGAGGCTCGCAGTTGCAGCCCTTGGCCAAATCGACAACAAATCGCAGTTTGACTATTATAATACGTGATTGCATCAAATGTATTTCCTGCTGAGATCATTCTATTGAAGATCACAAAGTCTGGATAACTAGCTTAAACAGTATACTAATCAGAGAAATAAACACACTAAGACACAACTCAGTAAAAAAAAAAAACGAAAAAAAAAACCACACCATGATATGGGATCAAGGTACAGCTTAATGACTTTCCAAAGTGATAGCCAATTGGTCCTTGCCATCAGATGTCATTCCATATCTCTCAATTATGTGACCTCATCTAATGTATCGTTAACCTTAACCTGACAAGGAAGCACTTTCTATCTAACAAACCTGACACTGTGCCACCTGTAACACATCTTTCATGTGTGTTATCTAGAAAAGAGTCACCACATCAAATCCCTCAATCCTCGCTGGATAATACCACAGGGTTGGGTAATGTTTCTACCACAGAAGCAAATGACTGTGTCAAGAATTAGCATATTTGAGCTGCATATTATCATACTGAAGCCATACACATAAAGGTGTATAAATCAAGAATGATTTCTTTAAAATAAACTATTACTACAATGTCTAAAAAGGTTACAAATCTGTATGTGTTTTAAATATGGTTTATTAAAATGACTTTTAATGCTGCCATTACTATTTGTACAGTCATTCCTAGATCACGTGTCATATGTGTTTACTTTTCACTTACTTCCATTATTCAATACCATAACCAATACAAACCTACTTACATGTGTTGTTTTCAGTTGTTCCCACTTCAAGATATCTGTTAAATTGTATTATACATTACCACTAGAGAATACGTAGCTATAGAGAACTGTGAAGATATACATACATAAAAGCTACAAAATCTACATAAATATCATTATTAAAGAACTGCTATGTGTACAGGCATTTCTAGACCTTTTGTCATTTGAGTTTAATGTTCTTCATTAACTACTGAAGTTCAGGTATCTGTTTCCCAAACAAACACTATCATTTGTATAAAATATCATCACTTATATTATTTAGTTCAGTAGCCAATACAAACTTACATAAATGTGTTGTTTTCAGTTGTTCCCAATTCAATATGTCTGTTATAGTCTATTATACAGTACCACTAGGGAATCCATAGCTATAGAGAGCTATGAAGATATGCTTCCATAAGAGCTACCAAATCTACATAAATACAACATAAACATCATTATTAAATAACAGCTGGTCGGGGCAGATGAGGTCATAGAATAAATTGGATGCGTTATTTTTAGTTACGGCTTTCAATCATAGTAGCTCTTCATTATTTTTTGGCTTCCACTACTGTAGTTTATTCTTATCTGCCTTCTGTTTAATCCCAGAAATGTAACACCTCCACCCACCCTTCCTTCTTACGGAAACAGTAATAGTACAAACGTAGGAACTGGCTACACACATACATACTATCATAGGCGCGCATCATTATAATAGCAGGAAAGCCAATTAAATAAAGTGATAATAATTTGTTTATGGTGCCTCTTTTCCATATAGTTCATATTTTTTTGTAGAAAAGTTGTGATATGAGAGGCAAGGCAAGGAAACCAAAAATGAAGTTCTCCTGCTTGATATGCTCCAAGAATTGTAATTCACACTCCAGTTGTTTGTTTGAGTGTTATAATCCCTCCCACAATTCCCCCAATTTATATTTTATATATTATTTATAAAAAAAAAGTATTCAGGTGAGTACTGGCCATTTAGCTTTGTTGGATGTTGCTTGAGAATTTTTGATATAAAATGATCACCTAGAAGCTAAATACAGTGGAACCTCTATATTTGTCTTTAATCCGTGACTGAGGGATGAACGGATACTGAATCCGGTGAATATAGAATCTATTCGTGTGATAAGAATTAAATAAAATTGGAATAATCCATTCCCAGCCCCGAATCTGGTAAATAAATAAAAATGTAACCAGAGCTTTACAGAGGAGCAATGATGGAAGAAGCTGAAGAAGAGCAAAGGAATAATTGTTTAGATGTAGAGTCATCTTCCAGTAAATTTATCAGGCAACTCTAATCATCAATGTTTTTTTTTTTTTGTCCCTTTCCCGATGATTCATTAGTACTTGATTTAGCAGAGATCAGACCAATATTGTCTGCTTCTGTCTGTTAATTTTTTTTTCATTTTGTGACTAATATTGAATTTTTGGATGAATATAAGAGCATTTTGCCTAAAAAACATGACTAATATTGGATATGCCAAATATAGGGACTGTTGAATATAGAGGTTCCGCTGTATAGAGGTTTTGGTGCAAAATGATTACCAAGAATCTATATATCATGTAGCCATGTACATATGACTAGGTTGAAAACAGTGCAAAGAATGATGAAGTGACACGCTCACATGGTATTAGTTTAGTAGTTTAATGGATACCAATCATGAGTTAAGCACCCTTTACTTTGCTTATTTTTTGATGGATGGCTATTTGTAAATGAAAAAATCACTTTTATTCATAGGGCATGCCCTCAAAAACATTGTACTTTTCTACTCAGGTCTATCTCTAATGACACATAGCTGGAAAGCCCTCTCTTCCATCACCTGATATGTGCTGCCATGCCATCCTGCCTTGCTCAGGAAGCGTGTATAACAAGATTAGTCTAGTCATGCCTCTTGCACTTAAATCAGCGCACTTGCGACTGAGTGATTGCTGCAGTTTTGATGGGGAAATCATGTTTTGCTATTATATTCCGCCTCCCTAGCACAGCCACACACATACACATATACACACACACACATTTCATTCTTTCTCTCCTTGAATCATTTATGCCCTGCTGCCTTTGTTACATCTGCCATAGCACAGCATGAATGTGACAGCATAAAAGTCCCGTAGCGCAGTCCCTTGGCACAATAAAGCGGTATCTGTGATATTTATCAAACCTGTCTGAGTGAGAAGAGACGGGGCTGACAGTAAATGAGAGACTCTAAACAAGGAACATTGTCATGGGGAAAAATATAAACCCTTGTTGCAGAAACCTGCATTGAAGGTGCTTAGCGTGCAACCCATGGGAATTACTATACAGTTAGCATACGATTAGTGGTGCTGCAGACCTTTCTCTCGCTAGCTGTTGAGAGTAATGTGACTGTTTTGTTCATACTCAGCAGCCGCATCAGTGATTTACAAACACAACTTGTATCATTTTTAAAGGAAAAACTCATTTACGCTACTTAAAATTTTCAAAAAGTGAATATCTGCTTCAAGGAAAACATGCTGTTGAGAGACTGGCTAGTACATCTAGAGCCAATGGAAACATTGTGTGCATGAGCTGCTGGGGCAATCCTTGTAGGGACTGTTTGGAAGGTTTCTGTGAGTAAAAAGAGCTTTTAAGCTCTAATTAATAAAATTATTTTAGATATGCAAAAAATCACAAAGGTTGTTTATTTTAATAATAAAAACAGGGAGCCTCCCAGTGCAGTGCTAGAGAATTGAGGTCCCAAGTGCAAATAATGTTTTGCACGATGTTTGTGTTGGGTCTTCCGATACCAACTTACTCAGTGCTCCTCCCCAAGACCCCTTCCTGTAACAGTTCCTCATAAGACCCTGTTTCATAACAGCGCCCCTCCCCAACACCCTTTTCCATAGCTGCTGCTCCCCATACACCATTCCACTGTTGCTCCTCTTCCCTTACCTCCTGCTTGCGTGAACCCCCTTTGCTGCAGCACAGCTCCACAGTTCCAGTACATGCGTGCTCCGGTGACATCCTCCATGGGATGTCAGGGTGGGGTAGGCCCATACTCTTCACTGCATGTATGTATGTCAACTCCGGTTTTCATTGTATTCGGTACTGAGCGGGCCTTACTTAGTTTTGAAAAATGGGCTTGGAACTGTCGTTCCAGGAAGTGAAGAGCACTCTGTGCCTGAAAGGATTGAGGTGCAGCCTGTGCCTGAAATTACAAAAGTGCAGCCTGTGCTTGTAAGAGCCAATGTGCAGCCTCTCCCTTCTCTCTCTCTCTCTCCATCCTTTCTTTGTCTTTCCCTTCTCTCTCTCCATACTATTTCTCCCTCCCTTCTCTCTTTGCCTCTCCCTTTTCTCTCTTCTTCCTCTCTCCCATCTGCCTCTCCCTTCTTCTCCACTGCCTTCACCCTTCTCTATCTCTCCCTTTCCCCCATTGTCGCTCTCCCCCTCTTGTCTCTTCCCTCATTGTTTCTCTCCACCTTCTCACCTTGTTTTTCTCCCCCTTATCTCTCTCCCCCTCCTCCCCCTTGTCTCTCTCCCCTTCCTCCCCTTTGTCTCTCAACCACTTGTTTCTCCCCCCCACCCTGTTTCTCCCCCCCCCCCCCCCCCGTTTCTCTCCCCTGTCTCTTACTACTGTGTATGAGCTTGGGTGATGGCTCCTTTCCCTGGTGGCTCTTTCTCTTCCAAGTCAGATGAGAGCAGGGGGAGGAGCCATGACCCAAGCACCCTACACAGAGGTAAGAGACAAGGGAGAAGGGAGAGAAACAAGGGGAAGGGGGAGAAACAAGGGGGTAGGAGGGAGCCTGGTGGAAGGTACATGAGTGCTGCCCCCAAGGAGCTGATGCGCAGGGTGATACGCCCCCCGCGCCAGCCCCAGGTACAGCCACTGCCCTTCTCACATGGTACTCATCCCAATCTCCTTTTCTCCCCCCTCATTTTAAGGTAAGGGACTATCTACCATTTATTTTAAAATTGTACAATTATATCATTGGTTAGATAATGTTCTGCTGATGTTGCAGGTAGTGTATATTCATGCTACTCAGGGGTGATTTAAGTTGCAGATAAAGAATAAATTAAGCAAATATCAATCTTAGCTCTCAGATTTAATTTGAGTGGCTCAAATGACCAAGTGGCCAATTTGTGGGCTAGTTGGCAGCTTGTGTTTGATAAGGGAATGCTTGTTTAGGCTTAATTTGTCTCTCTGTGTATAGTCTAACAATGCTCTTACCTTTGAGAAACTGAAAAAATAACCTGATGTTGATTTATACAGAACCATGTTTAGATGAATTGGTTGAAATAACTAAGCAACTGAGTTACACTAATAAAGGACAGTGATGACATTATCCTTATCTCTGCCTTTTTATTCTCTAAATGTTTATCCCCCTCCTTGGCACATGCAATCAATGTGGAAAAGATACCACAGTATTCTTGTGTGGATGAATCTCAAATCAGTGCCTCAGTTCTGAAATACAAGTGCCAGCTCCTATCACATCTTCATGTTTTTACATTAAGTGTTACAAATCAGTTTTTTTCTGTAGCCGAATTGACTATGATTTTATTTCTCCAGTGTTATAACCAAATCAGCAGATGTAGCGTAGTGTTCTGAAACCCAATAATGGCCCCCTGACAGCACACCGACACAAAACTCACCAAACAGGAAGCAGGTTGTGTATGGTCTGTCTGATGATGTCAGGCCAAATTACTTATTTTACAGATTTTATAATACACCGTATTTGAATAGGGAATATATTTTCCCACTTACATGCAGTATATATTGTTATAAATAACAGATTTTTGGAGTGCCTTATTTGCCAAATTAGGTAGTATCAATTAAAGGGTTAGTGTAAGTGCCAGATAAAGGATTGTTTGTATCTCTTGTATCTTATAAATGAATTAATAAGGACATTAGTAAATAAAATGTGAATGTTACCGGCAATGTATGCTGGGTCTATCTCCAGCTCACTCCTGTCATTTGACTCAACAATGTTTATGTGGAATCCATTGAAATCACTTGGCAGTTGTTTAATTATTTAGTAGTTCAGTATCTCCCAATAACACTGTGCTGTGTGCATACAGTGCCTTGTAAAAGTATTCACCCCCTTGTTATTTTTCCTGTTTTTTTGCCTCACAACCTGGAATTAACATTAACAAGGATTTGCATCATTTAATTTACAGAACATGCCCACAACTTTGAAGATGTTTTTTTTATTATTGTTAAGCAATACGACAAAATAACAGAAAAAGTCAATGTGCTTAACTATTCACCCCCCTAAAGTCAATACTTTGTAGAGCCACCTTTTGCTGCAATCACAGCTCCAAGTTGCTTTGGATAAGACTCTATGAGCTTGCCACATCTTACCTCTGGGATTTTTGCCCATTCCTCCTTGCAAAACTGCTCCAGCTCCTTCAAGTTGGATGGTTTGCTCTTGTGAACAGCAATCTTTAAGTCTGACCACAGATTTTCTATTGGATTGAGGTCTGGGCTTTGACTAGGCCATTCCAACACATTTACATGTTTCCCCTTAAACCACTCAAGTGTTAGCAGTGTGTTTGGGGTCATTGTCCTGCTGGAAGGTGAACCTCCGTCCTAACCTCAAATTGTGCACAGAGTGGTACAGGTTTTGCTCAAGAATATCCCTGTTTTTAGCACCATCTTTCCCTCAACTCTGACCAGTTTCCCAGTCCCGGATGCTGCCATCACCATGTTTAACTGGTGTTCTTTCGGTGATTTGATGTGTTGGGATTGAGCCAGACATAGCGTTTTCTTTGATGGCTGAAAAGTTCAATTTTAGTCTCATCAGACCAAAGCACCTTCTTCCATACATTTTGGGAGTCTCCCACATGCCTTTTCGCCCGGTCTGTGAGTTTTGGGGGGCGTCTGTCTCTTGGCAGGTTTGCTGTTGTGCCATGTTCTTTCCATTTGGTTATAATAGATTTGATGGTGCTCCTGGGAATCATCAAAGATTTGGATATATTTTTTTTTATAACCTAACTTTGACTTGTACTTCTCAACAACATTGTACTTGTTTGGAGAGTTCCTTGGTCTTCATGGTAGTGTTTTGTTAGTGGTGCCTCTTGCTTAGGTGTTGCAGCCTCTGGGGCCTTTCAAAAAAGGTGTGTATATGTAATGACAGATCATGTGACACTTAGATTGCACACAGGCGGACATCATTTCACTAATTATGCGACTTCTGAAGGTAATTGGTTGCACCATAGCTTTTTATGGGCTTCGTAACAAAGGGGGTGAATATATACACACATGCCAATTTTCTGTTTTCTATTTCTAAAAAATAGTTTTATGTATATACTTTTCTCATTTCACCAACTTAGACTATTGGGTTCGGATCCATCACATAAAATTCAGATTAACAAAACATTGAACTTAAGACTGTAATGTAACAAAACAGGTAAAAAGTCAAGGGGGGTGAATACTTTTGCAAGGCATTGTATGTGACCATGCCCCCACCTATTGTCACTGGTGATATCAAAAATTTATTTTTGGTTGCCTGATTTTCCAAACACCGGTTAATTTACAGTCCTATCAGAAAAGAGGGATGCTTAAATCACAAATCACAAGTAAAGAAACAGCTACCAATTAACCTCAATGGCTTCTACAGAAAGAATCTGTGACAGGATGGAGGTGGTGACAGCATTGCAGATCATACAGGTTAACTTTACTTTTTAAACCATATTATTTACAGATGGCTTTATTGGTGAACTTATAAATACATATATGTTGAACTAACAAGTGGTGAGCTAGATAACCTCAGCCATTTACCTGGTGCTTTTCCTTTAATCAGTTAAAACTGCATGTCTGGCAGGTAAAACAGTGTATGGCTTGTTTGATAAACTTATAGAAAACACATCAATGAAATTGATGTTTAAAAAGAAACACATGAAGGTGCTAATAAACAAGTGGCAGGAATAAATAAATAGATGGGCACAATATGTAACACCTAGGCGTGTTATTGTGAAAATAAAAGTAGCTGATAATAGGAATAAGAGATTATTTAGGACATGGTTAGTGTTAGGTGACTTGACTTCTAACATAAAATCTGTAGTTCTAAAACTTAATTCTAGATAGCTATACATAATTAAAGCATAGTGCTAAGTATCATGATCACAGAGATGCTAACTGACTGTTAATGAATCTGTTTGGAGTGAGGAGTATGGAAGTATGACAGTTGTGTACTTTGTTTTATAAGTGTAAAGTCTTTTTTTACTACAGTTGCCAACCTGCTTACAGTATATCTGAACTCCTCCGAAAGTATCACATTATAAATTGCTGGCTTATGACCATTTTCTCCCCTCATATGTCACACTTGGTACACAGCAGGTTCAGTTCAGTAGGGGACAGATATGAGACAGCTTACTAATATTAGCCTCTTTAGATCAGAGCAGATATCTTTTGTGTTCAAATTATACCAATGTACAATTATGTTGTGCAACATGTTGAATGTGACATTGAGGGACATGTTCCACTGTGACTGTAAGGTGGACTCTTTTCCGTATATTTCAAATAATAACCATAGTTATATGGATTATAAATTCTTGTAAGGGGGGCATACTATCTGGCGGGTCCCATGAAGTTAAAGGCTTAAATGTTTTTTTTTTTTTAAATAGGAGATGATACTGATGTTAGACTTATTGAGTTTTAGAGGTTGTTATTGAGGTTATGAGAGTTGTTAGATGACATAGGGGTGGTGTTACTGATGTTGTTAACCTTTATCCAGAATATGTTGGCACATTATAAATACTAGATAATAATAATATAGGTGGGTAAAACCTCACTTTCCTTCCATTCTGCAGTTTATGCAATGCTCAATGTGATGAGTTACTCCATTGAACTGAATGGAAGGAAGATGAGTAAGTGTTTACTAAGACAGTAAGATCCTGCAACAACACAGAGGGTTTGGTATAACCCACCTCCATCTCCCTTACATTGTGTGAATGCTGATAACACATGCATTTGATCCCATGATGTACAGAAAACCACACAAAGCACGGTTGTGTAATATATATGTAGAAAGTCAATGCTGGATTAGGTTTTGTGGTCATTTATTCATCAGATAATCCCAAAATGAATTTAAAACAAAACAGAGACATATTTTTTGAGCCAGTAGAAAGGTTATTGACCAGCGTCTGACACATGTAGTAAATGCTTTGGAAAGCTGTTGCTGCTGTTTAGTCTACTGAAGACAAGAAGTTAATTAAGAGCTCCGCTTTGGAAATGAAAGACTTTGCAGACCAGTGCTTAGTGAGCCTGAGGCTCTGTACAGCAATAACTGACAATTGCATGGCATGGCTCCTAGTATTGAACCCCTTTATAACTCTGCTTAAGGAACTAGCGGTGTTGAAATAAAGATGCAACAGCCCTGTTGTTTTAGAGTGACAAAAACAAAAGTTGTGGTGTCGCCTCAAAGTATTTTATGAGCATGTTGTGGTTCAGATGCCTGTACTCATGAATTAGAAATAAAGGCCGGTTTGTCAGACATCCTATAGATAGATACATGTCAGCTCCAGATCCGTTTAACAAGTGTGTCAGATTGATATCACAATAGATTCTTACTGTCACAGGTGTAACATATCCTGTAATGTCATCCACATTTTGCTGTCTTTAAGTGTATTATATGTCTGTTCTGGATGAGACGCTGCCTGCATTTCGTTGTCTGCCCATAGTCTGCCTCTGTTATTCTCCCGCCATCAGATCCACTGAAGTCTGAAAACCCCAGCTGTGCAAACCCAAGGGTAGTACCAGGGAAATCTCTCTCCTTTGGCTGACCTATTCATTTCCTGCTTCATGACTAAGCAGCAGCCAGGCAGTGAGGCAGTGAGGGAATCCTTTCCATGAACAACAATGGCAAAACCTTAATCTCACTGCAGCATAATGACCTAGAAAGGAGATATGGAGTGAGCACAGCTCAAGAAAATAGCAGCCGCTTTGCTCTCTGAGCTGTCCGCGTCTGAATTGATTGCCAGCATGAACTTCATTCTTCAATGCAAACCAAAGGAGACACAAGCAATAATTAAGCCTGCCTGCAAATGAAATACAATGTAGTGCATTCAGGAAGTAACGTGCAATGCTGTAACATTTTATGCTGTATCTTCATCAACAGATTTACCTTGAATAAATCTGTAAGTAAATATCTAAATGTAGGGTTTAAAAGTTAAAAATGTAAAGTTTGCTTTAATTTTTACCTTCTAAATGCTTTGCTCATTCTCAAGTTGAATTAATCAAAAAACATGTAGAAACACATTTGACCAATTTGAGGACCTTTCCTGGTGGCTTGCGATCCGCAGTGGCGACCATCAGCCACTAGGTGGTGCGGACGAAGTGTCCTTGAGTATCTTAGGGTTTAGTGTTAGGGTGAGGGTGGTTAGGGTGAGGGACGTTAGGGTTAGATGTTAGGGTTCAGGTACTGGCAGATTATAAGCTTTACACTGAGAAGAAATTCGGCCTCAGCCACGCCAGCGAGTGGCTGATGGCCGGAACTGCGCACGACTAGCCAACAGGAAAGATGACTATGTGGTCCTTTAGTTTGATTTTCTTGATTAAAGTTTAGTCAATTAAAATATTGTGTGCTTGTTTGTATATACAAATATATATAGAGGAGTAGGGAGCACTCCACAAGTGTGTAAATAATACATTTGTCTAAATCAGATCAGACAACTTGATTCCAGCTCAAAGATTTCAACATATACAATATTTCGACCGCAATCTAAGATTTTGAGTGGGTACAGGCAAATTAGTCCAATTGTATTATTTGCTTACTATTTATATACTACAGAGACATACCTGATTGCATGACAGTATTTAAAACACATATAGACTGACTGAATTGTTGCTGACAACTTGTAACTTATTTTGTCCTAATAATATTAAACTTTCTTTGTATCATCAACGCAATTAACCAGATGTACTGCAGAGCGAATTATTAACCTTTTAATTTCTATGTTATTCTTTGGGAGGGGCCAAATTTACCATAAGGCAGAGTAGGCAGCTGGCAATTGGTGATTGCCTGTAGGGGACACCATGTTCTAACACATTCTCTTCATCCACACTAGGAAATACTGAATTGTTTGAAATCAATAATATTAATGCTGCAGCAGATTATATATGTGTATGTATACACTGTTATCGTTCTGGGTGCAGAAATTCAGATGACTGTAGACTTATACAGTATATACTATTTCACTATCATCTATATATAGAATTTTTATTACATAGTTTGCTTACAGCTATCATTTATAAAAACAATAATTTTAAAATACAAATGTATGTAATTGTGTGCGTGTACAGTGGGTTTGGGGGCTGAGTTGCAAAAAATACAAATGTATGTAATTGTGTGCGTGTACAGTGGGATTAGGGGCAGAGTGGCAAAAAATACAAATGTATGTAATTGTGTGCATGTATAGTGGGATTGGGGGCAGAGTGGCAAAAATACAAATATATGTAATTGTGTGCGTGTATAGTGGGATTAGGGGCAGAGTGGCAAAAAATACAAATGTATGTAATTGTGTGCGTGTATAGTGGGATTAGGGGCAGAGTGGCAAAAAGTACAAATGTATGTAATTGTGTGTGTGTATAGTGGGATTAGGGGCAGAGTGGCAAAAAATACAAATGTATGTAATTGTGTGCGTGTATAGTGGGATTGGGGGCAGAGTGGCAAAAATACAAATGTATGTAATTGTGTGCATGTATAGTGGGATTAGGGGCAGAGTGGCAAAAAGTACAAATGTATGTAATTGTGTGTGTGTATAGTGGGATTAGGGGCAGAGTGGCAAAAAATACAAATGTATGTAATTGTGTGTGTGTATAGTGGGATTGGAGGCAGAGTGGCAAAAAATACAAATGTATGTAATTGTGTGCATGTATAGTGGGATTGGGGGCAGAGTGGCAAAAATACAAATGTATGCAATTGTGTGCATGTATAGTGGGATTGGAGGCAGAGTGGCAAAAAATACAAATGTATGTAATTGTGTGCATGTATAGTGGGATTGGGGGCAGAGTGGCAAAAAATACAAATGTATGTAATTGTGTGCATGTATAGTGGGATTGGGGGCAGAGTGGCAAAAAAAACAAATGTATGTAATTGTGTGCGTGTATAGTGGGATTGGGGGCAGAGTGGCAAAAATACAAATGTATGTAATTGTGTGCGTGTATAGTAAGATTGGAGGCAGAGTGGCAAAAATACAAATGCATGCAATTGTGTGCATGTATAGTGGGATTGGGGGCAGAGTGGCAAAAAATACAAATGTATGCAATTGTGTGCATGTATAGTGGGATTGGAGGCAGAGTGGCAAAAAATACAAATGTATGTAATTGTGTGCATGTATAGTGGGATTGGGGGCAGAGTGGCAAAAAATACAAATGTATGTAATTGTGTGCGTGTATAGTGGGATTGGGGCAGAGTGGCAAAAGAAACAAATGTATGTAATTGTGTGCGTGTATAGTGGGATTGGGGGCAGAGTGGCAAAAAATACAAATGTATGTAATTGTGTGCATGTATAGTGGGATTGGAGGCAGAGTGGCAAAAAAAAAAAATTTATGCAATTGTGTGCATGTATAGTGGGATTAAGGGCAGAGTGGCACCTGGGGTGATCTTTGCCTAGGCACTTCTGCCATAAATGCTACCGGAGTAGTTTATCTACTAAGATTTGACATCTCCAACAATTGTTTAAGACTCCTAACAAACCCCTTTACCCATTAATATTTTAGAGAACCAAGGATTTCCATTAAACCTCCACTTAAAATCTGATGGACATACCTAGGATAATCAAATATTTATTGATTATTTTCAATTCTTCATAAATTCTAAATGTAGGAATTATCAGCAAATTAGGATTAGCTCATAGGAATATTGATAATTTATATAACATGCATAAAAAAGATATGTGATTTGAACATGTCTCAAGTGGCTGAGACATGCATCCCTGTATTTACTATGAACTATTTTAGAGCACAATGTTTCAAACTTCATCTCAGCCATTCTAGATGCTTAGAGTGTGATGTTCCAATCTAATAAATGAATTATTCCTTAGGTCTTTTTTTATACAAGGCACTCTAGAACTACAATTAGTGAATTTTTAGGAACATTTTATACTCCATGTTGTCTAGTGGCCTATGTTTCTATATATAACATTGTTATGTCACAGAGGATCTCTGAGTACACCCTTAGAGAGGGTGATTTTCCTAGTGAGCATTTTGTGAGTTTGTAATAACCATTTAAATGTATTGGGGATTCACTAGGCCTCAACTTATAATTGTAACACTAGGTTAAGATGGCCAGATCCCTTTTTTAAAGGAGGGACCCTTATGAAAAAATGTTTGTGAAGGTAAGTGAAATTCTTTAGTATGCATTTTTGTATTGGTATCACCCCTTATAATGAAGATTAGGTCACTTAATTCTAGGTGAGCCACAAAATAATGTGGGCCGTGGAAGATGCCCATTTTTTCTTTGAGATTACATTGCCTTATTTCCATCAATACAGTTTATTTCTATGGTCACATTCTTCTTCCTATATTCATTTTACACTTTTATCCAGTGTAGCTCTGGTTTTCCTTGGCAGCTTAAGAGGGGAAAAATTGGAGAATTCTTTATTACTCATTTTACGTTTACTTTGCAGAAACTGAAATAACAGAACACATACATCGATTGAAAGGAAAGATAAGCAGGGTCCTCGCAACATTGTATATTGATTTGTCTTTGTATACTATTTGACTTCTTAATTATTAACACAAACTATGCAGCAATGTGAACTATATTAGACACTTATAGATAGTTATTAAACCAGGGAGAACCTTATTATCCATGTAGTCATCCCTTTTGTTAGCAGTTAGTCGTTAT
Organism: Discoglossus pictus; assembly: GCA_027410445.1. NCBI lineage: Eukaryota > Metazoa > Chordata > Amphibia > Anura > Alytidae > Discoglossus > Discoglossus pictus. The sequence continues at coordinate 251,504,642 of CM050164.1, forward strand.
GTACTTGGACTAAAACATTAAACAAGGCTCATCTAATATCAATCTTTGTAGGACTCATCCAGGCCACATTTTCAAAATATTTTATTTTTATTTCAGTACATGTTTATCAATCAATGGCTGGCCTTATTTTTAATTAGTTACATGTGTTGGCACAGAGATCATCTAAAAATGTGGATCCTCCTTTCAAAACATGACATTGGACAAGCCTGTATTAGACAGTGAACAGGACTGCATTTGATACCTGGCAGTAATGTCTCTAAATGTATATAATGCTTTCACCTCTACCTCTTCTGATTGGATGTGATTCAATTAATCTATTACAACCATTTGTAAAGTTCTACACCCTCACATTTTCATTTACCCTACTTCCATCTAGCTTCAGAGCATGACCTCTTGTTTTGTGTGCTCATTTATATGAAATATACTCCATTGAATCTCTTTACTCTTGTGTGAGTTGCTTTAGTGACACTCACATTTCTCCAAACAGAGCCCATAGAACTGTAATATCTAAGGTGGCAAATGTCTTACTAGTACAATAAATAATAAATAAATAAAAAAACATTCCATGTGGCCTAAGTTCCAAGTTGGGGAGACCGCTTCATATTTCAATAATATAAGATAGGAATTGGCATGGTTTCACCTTTCTAGTGAATATGCACACGGATGTACATAGCATGTACATAATATTCTATTTATCTGCTATTTAAATGATGTATATGTGCTTAGTTTTTAATAACCACGTAATATATGTTACAAGGAAATAGGAGTAGCTATGAATGTCCGGTAATCCATATAAATTGTCAGAGTATTCTAATATATAGTGATACCTTTGTTATTGGACAAACCTTTTTTTAGAATGCCTAGCTTATACAAGAAGAAACAAATGAGTTCTAGAGTACATAGAGGAAATTAATAAACTGATACTAATGTGAATTCCCAGCTGTAATATGACTCATTAAGTGAATGCCTTGGGTATTTTTGTCCCACCGGTGAAAGCTGCTTCTTGTTCAGCTCCATGCATTATTCCAATTTGTTGGTTTAAACTGATCCACATTTGGCTATAGAACCATAGGTTGCAGTTCCCAGTATTCACACATTGCTTTCAAGAATTTTATATCAATAATACAAAGAGATGCAGCCACAATTGTACTCAATTGTGTAAATATATACAGTATATTCTGTCTGATACATTATTGCACCTACTCTCAGTAAATAAAACATATTTTTTATATCGGCAGTTGCTGTTTGTGATCTTATGGTTTCCCCAGTAACAGGGAAAATGTTCTCTCACTCTTTATATGTGGTACCCCTTGGAGATCTCTGGTCAAAATGACCTTTCAGGTGTTGCAGAAGCTGCCCTAAAAAAGAATGTCCTGAAGATATTGCAATTTAATTGAAGCTCTTAGGAACACAACACCTTTGTATGAACTTTTATTTAATAGTAAGTGTGTAACTTGTTTTCTATTCTCCTTAAAGGGCCACTGAACTCACTATAAGTGCTCTTCGTGGTGTGAAAGAGCACAATATTCTATGTCAAAATGATCTATATTTTTTATGACACTAATAACAGTTAAAAATATTATGTTTTAAATCTACTGTCTATTCTGCCCATTGGAGGTTGCATGAGTAATTAGCAGAGTGCTGAGTCCAGCATGAAGTGTGTGAGACTCTACAGGGAAGGCTGTAATTAATAGCACAGCTTTTCCGTGGGCTCTGGTTGCACTACACTGACCAGACTCATAACTTTCCTGTTTTAGGTGGGTAACAGTCTTTCATGCCTGCACAGATATATTTGGTGAGGGTTACATTTTTGTTTGTTAAGATCACTGCACACATGGAGCCATAACGCTGATTTGCGTAGCTAAAATCCCAGAGGGTGCAGAAACCTGAATTTGCTACTGGTAAGAAAAAAAGAAATGTCTGTTACCTTCAAACTAGAAATATAAGCAGTCTGACAAAAACCTTATCATTGACGTGAGTGAATGGCGGCAGTAATGAATCAGACATGGAGCAGGAGGCGGGAAGTATTTTATACATATAAACAAACATTTAATTTTATCTGGGTTCTCAATTAATGTGAAGATCCCAGATAGGGGTGCTGTTCAGCTCTAACACTTCCTGACCTTTAGCTACAGGAATTCCCTTTTTAATCCTGGCAATCTTCTCAGAAGGAATGGGCCTCTCTGTGACTGGCAGTCATATCAATCCCTCTTAAAGAAATTACACCATTGTCTATGTATTCCAGACAGCATGGTTTTTAATATGGACTCTCTCACTTAATTTCCAAACAGCAACTGAACCCAGACAAAAGGATTTCCTTCCCCTAGTTACATTAGAGTGGGCTGAATACATTCAAATCCCCCGCCCAGATTAGCATCTCCCAATAATATCAGTGGACAACCGGGGGCTTGGCTTGCCCACCTTAGGGGGTGGACTACTGGGCCAATCCCACATGGTATTAGAACGGCAAACAGAACAAAGGGCCTGTAAATACCCTAAGGTCCTGCAATGACATCTTGTGGACAAGAATTGGAATTACATGTCCTTTGACACAATGGCTACAGGATCCAAAAGTCCCTTGGTCAGGAAAACAGATTTTCACAATAAAATATGCACGTATTTTAAAAATTCTAAAAGTATTTTAACATGCTTTTAGGAGTTTACAGTAATGTGATCCAAATTGTGCTGAATTAAAAGGAAAATCTCACCAAATTTACTTTTTTCTAATTTTCCTGTACAGTGTAAAAAATACATATGGTAAGTAGTGCACGTGAGACTAATTGACGATACAACTTTTTCATGTAGTGCATCAGCCATGGGCATTCCAACTCAGAAAGCCCTTGAAAACTAATCAAAAAGTTTTAGAGGTCCAGGGTTAAGTGGGGACTATAAGAGATTATCAGCCTTATTAAATTGCAATTCGGCCAATTGAGTAGGGCTCTGTATAAGCACAGAGCATATTTTAGTTTTTATATTTTAGTTTTTATAGTTTAGTTAGTGAACATATTTCCAAAAGCAAGGTCTTCACTAACTAAAAACTTCTGTAAAAATAATATGCTCTGTGCTTATATACAGCCCTATTCAATTGGCCGAATAGCAATTTAATAAGGCTGTATGTATGCAATTTATTTGCTAGCTCCCTATATGCCAATTTTTCATTTCTGTACGTTGTATATACAATGTTATATTTTCGTAGCATGAATCAAGATGTGCCCCATTGTATACACTCTTATACGTCAAACATTTGTGTAACTGATTTATCATTTTATGAGATGTTGATTAACCCTTGTTCTTCTAGACTTACCATACTCCTTACAACACTTATTTTAGTGAAAACAACATGTTATATGCTAGTGTGAAAAGTATTTATTACAATTAAAGCTGTGTTGTTATCAATGTGTCTGGATTTTTAGTGAAAGATATTCTTGATATGTGTACGTACACACATACACTGCAGAATAAGCACACACTGCTTTCTCTCTACAGATCCTATGTTACAGAACAGACTCCTGGCCTCGCTCCTTCTCATGGTGTCTGAGATAGACAACAGGAGAAACCAGAGAAAAAAGTGGGATGTGTTTTACACATAAATACATGAATTGGTCCTAAAATGTTAGATTGCGGGTATAGTTGTGTGGTATGTTATACTAAGATATATATTTATTTTCTCTTAGAGTATACTTGACTTCTAGCAAGTCAATTGAATAAAAGTTACCGTATATTGTAATAATATTGTGGCAATTTTAAAAAAATAAAAATGTTTGCAGCCACTTTTTTTTTTTCTATTCTGTCTCATACTGGACGCTATTTAAGAGTCCCAAATTTGTTTTGTTATTGTAGTCCAATTAGTAATCCATGGCTTTATTAATTGTAGGTAGAGCTCTTTTCAGTATTTTATATACTGTTAACATGACATTTTTACCCAATATTTTTTGGGTAGTCGTTACCGGTATTGATTGCTTTAATTGTCTTTTTTTTAAATGTAATTTAATAAAAGTTATATTTTAATTCATTTCAACTAAAGTTTAGAATTTCAAAATGTGTTATGCACTAGGAATTATACTGTCCAATCCATATATACATAATTATATACAGTCAGGAATGAATTGGTATGCCAAGGTTTTGTGTAAGAAATCTCAACGTCTTTGTGTAACTAATACATTGTTATGGGGATGTTGCTCCCAACAAAGTAAATGCTGTGTGTGAGTATATTAAATGAGGATTGTGTAGTTCTCTAAGATCAAATAATATTTATTTCACTTTATATTTCTATGTATTTGCCGCTTCCATTTTTTACGTGTTTGCCTTTTTAGGAGAAACAATGTTTGCTGTCATGATACACAGTTATATACAGTTATCTGTCAGTAAAAAAAAAGTATTTATATATATATATATATATATATATATATATATATATATATATAAATATATATACATTATTTATATTTGGTTAGATGGAAACAGAAAGGTAATTAATGCATATGAAGCACAGCACTACATGCTAAATCATTTTGGTCTATGCAAAATGTGAAAATATATCACAAATATAGTAGTCAGTGTGCGTCACGTTACGCTGTTTCGGCCCATAGAGCCGACGACCACGCGGGACTTAGGCTTCAATGAGCGCCAAAGGCGCTCATTGCACTGCGAGCTTGGCAAAGCGAGGCGAGCAGTTGACGCACGCGGGACTTAGCGAGGCGAGCAGGTGAGGCAAGTACGACTTAGGACCGAACTGTGCACCTCGCAAAATTACGACTTTAACGGCCGAACCACAAAGCTGAAAAGACATGAAAAGAACAACAAATATGCCTCAAATTAACTTACACACACCACAGTGGGAGAAGCAGGAAGCCTGTGAGCCAGGTTGCAAGTTAATTTGATGCATTTTTGCAGTTTTTTCACGATCGAAAATCGCCTAAGCGAGAAAAAAAAATAACTGCCGAAAAAACGCAAAGCAACTAAAAGGAGGCCCAAGGATGTTAAGCTAACCCAAAGGACGTAAAAAATAGCCCTAAGCAGTAACACCTACCGAAAGCCAGTAACACTTAATTCAAGCCACTAACACTTATCCCAAGGCAGTAACACAACCCAAGACAGTAACACTCAAGCATCAGGCCTATAAACTACACAGGGGGAGAGGCTTGCAATGAGCGCTGAAGGTACAGCATTCCCAGCCTTAACATTTTATTCCCGTCATTTTTGACGGGCAAGTAGCTAGTATTTATATAAATCCCAAAGTATTGTTCATTATGGACATTTCAATATGTTCATCATAAGTGCCTCCAAAGAACAATTCTTCTTGGCTGTTTCTTTTTTTCTCTTTTTCGCTGTATAGTCTCGCAATTTTGCCAAATTAGGTTTTTTCTATAGCATATTTTTTCCAACACAAGAGAGGCTCAGAAACCCATTTCATATTGTATTTGTAATACAAGAAGGGAGGATTATAACTATCATATGTAATGACCATTTATCCTGCATTGTGTAACCCAGCCTATTGTGGAAAATGAGAGTTTCAAGCCTGGTATTTTGCATAAATTCACATTCACATGCGTTATCAGTGTAACTACATTAACAGTTCCAGCATTTACCAAAGTTAATGATAGAATCTAATGGTGAAGAGAGCAGTTTCTTAAGCTTGTTATTTTTAGACAATATTTGAAATTTCAAAATATTTTTATATTAATGTGTCTGAAACCAGTTGTAAAAAGATTTTGAATTCTAGCATTGAGTGTACACTGCGTTTTTGCTTTGGTTCATTTTCTTTTTAAATCTGTTTTTAACACTATAAAATCATGAAGTTAATAACTGAAAAAAAAATTTGGAAAAATATGTATTAAGGTCCTTTTAAAAGGAAAGCATCTCAGAATGTGCATCTTTACAAATTGTTGATGTACTAACAAACCCATGGTTTATATACAACTGAGAAGCAAGGGTGTGAATTGTTTAATATTATTAAATAAAACTTGATGTGGTATTTAATTTTTTTGGTTCTAAGACTATCATCAGGACAGTGCTGGCTTTAATAAAAAAAAACGTGCGTGTTATGTATTTACCAAACTAACAATAGTGGCAACTGTGTAAGCCAAGAACATAGAACATTTTGGGTGGGAAATGTTTGAATACTCTGTGAGTACAGGAATACATCACAAAATGGGTCTGAATGATGGGGTTTTGTGTTTGTAGTTATCAATGGAGAGATGGGTGGGTGAAGGACGAACAGGGAGATGTCCAGAGCCTTTGTTTGATAACTAGATAAGATTAAAATTGACACCACAAAGTTGCCTGTAAGAACTCCCATAGCTATGTATCAGCTTTGCAGGAGTATTTAAATATATGTATTTTCAGTGGCTCATTACATATACACAGGGAATTGGCTTTGCCTAGGAGGTTGCAGTTTATTACTATAATATTTATTAACATTTTTTTTCTTTCTCGTTCTATATAACTTTAAATATTCCCCTTCCTACAGATTTTTTAATTTAAACTCCTTGAATGTCCTTTCAAATAACCGGACTTGCACTTTTATTACAAATAAGCATTTGTGAATATTATTTTATATGCATCTCTGCAACTAATTACTTGAATCCTCAAGTTCTTACTCTGACTTTGTCATTCTCATTTTTACTGTTGAAATACGCTCCTCTTATTTACTTGTCTTTAACTCGTGCTGTTACTGTTGATATTATAGCAATTATTTTTATTTAACATAACGAGCATTAATCTTCCCACATATTAAACATGTGCCAGGGGTATCTCATAGTAATGTTGTTCAGCTCCTGCTTTTCTATCAGCTTTGGCTCATTAGCCTACTTAAGATATCATAAGTGAGAATAATAAGTGTTTATATTCCAGAACCACATGGACGGCATGCCCTTTGCCACCATTCCCTGCAGGGACTCACGTCATTGACCAGATCTGCAAGCTTCCAGTAGTCAAGTGATCCTGACCACTGTGATTAAATAAAATGACTTCAGAAAACACCCACTAGCTTGTGTTGCCAGTAATATAGCTGATTAAAAAGATGCTTTATTAAATATTTTCTCACACTGGTGGCCTACAGCTGCTTACATTGAAAGTAGGTTTAATGTTGTCCACTGAGTGGGAGGATTGTTTGTGTTCTCTTAGGCCAAGTACTAATTGCAGACACTGAGGAGGAATGCTAGAGAGCTCTGTTATTATACAGCAGGACAGTCATTTATGAAGCTGAACTACTCAAAATGTAACAAAAAGACTGAAAAGCTATTTTGAATGTATAGTTATTTTACAAATGTATATCATATTTGGACATTATGCAGTTTATTTGATGCTGCAATGTACAGGGAACTTTCCTATTTTCTATTATGCCTTTAAACAGCATATTACAAAACATTGCAAAAGCTTTTATTTTTTGCATAGGGTGAAAATTTAGTTCTTTATTCCTATGCAGACTGCTTTTACAACAATTTTAGGACATCATACTGACAAATCTTGTCATGTACAGAGGGAGTAATTGAACTATACTCTAAATAACTCATCTAGTGTTGGGCTCTGACACGTGCAAATTAGTGCAATGTTTATCACTAGCACTATTAAATGCATGATAGTGTGAGCATTCTGTCTCTTTAAATTTACACCCCAATTTATGAACCATTACAGTTGGAGCAGACCATCCAATCCGGCTCATCCAAATTGTCAACTGTATGCATATTTGTATGTAAGTGAAATAACTTGGCATCTTCAGAAATGAAGACACTGTTATACAATAGAACTGGATATGGGTTTTGTTGTTATTGTTGTTTGATATCGTATTAGTTAAACAAATCTGCTTTTAACTGTAAAATAGTACTTTTATTACTGAAAACAACTATACACATAAAAGGTATATCTATGCACAGTGGTCCCTCAAGCCTCGTCTACTTCAAAACTTGCCGGATTTGTTGTTCGACAAATTTTGACAGGAAAAAAATGTATTTTGCGTGGTACTCGTTGCGCTTGCTAATACCTGTATGAGTCAATTTACATTATTCTTTATGGGAACTTTGGTACTCGTCATTTTTGCCGCTCATCGTGCCTTCTGGAACCAAATAACGGCGAGTATCAAGGTACCACTGTAAAGGGTTACAATATGTTACATTGTCATGAGCTCCTCTGTGTCTATGTGCTTAAAAACATTTCACTTCTCAGAAGTCAAGGCAATGAACATGCACCCCAGAAGATCAGCTAGGCAGTTGTATTTAGCAGAATGCATAAATTGACTCTTTTTCTTTGTTTAATTACCAAAAGCAGCAAAAAAGAAGGTAGTAAGAATTATAATACAGTCATTTTAATTAAGATTAACAGTGTTTGATGTTTTTCTTTAGTACACTGTCTTCTCTTTATAATTAGATGCTTTTATGATTTCCTGAAGGAAAAGCACAAAACTGTGTCCCTTTAAGGGCATGATAATGATATCAGCATTATGGCACTAATATAATAATTAAGAAGCTAACTACAATTATTTTTAGAAATCATATTTGTAAGGCTACCACATCACCAAACAATATTAGCAATCAGACTAAAGGTTAATTATTGTATTATATATTAAATTCAATACTGTGATGTACTCATACTTATGGATCACTTAAGGTATATATAAATAAATTATGCAAGTACACAGAATCCAAATTTATGATGGGTTTATTAGGATAAATCATTCAGTACACATATTTTCCATTCCTGTTGATTCATATGGCTTCTTTATTTATCAGTCATACAATCTAAATTTAGTAATTCATTATATGTTTTTTTTAATAATTTCATTTTATTGAATTTTCCAGAGCCAAAAGAGTACCAAGGTCAGAACTGTTATATGTCGGATTTTGAAAATAAACAGAAACTCCTCAAAGTGCATTTATGCTTAAGTAATTCTTCTTAGCAACTGCTAAAGGTTTTTGCTATTAAATGAAAAGTGAAAGTGCATTAGTATAAAGATAAGGCACTATTTTATTCCCTTAAAATCAGGAAATATTTCCTTTTTTTCCTTGCACTGTCTCCTTAAACACAGTAACATAAAGCCACATTCTATTAGCTGCTCACAAATGCCTTGAACTCACAAATGTGGCTGCAGGTTTTTGTTTTTTTTATTATAAATGTTTAGATGTATTCTTTTGACTCCAGCTCTCAAATTCCGACCTCAAGGCTGAACTCGTAGACTCTGCCTTTTTAAGTCTTATTTCATGGGGTGTGATCATATAATCTGACAATATTTAAGCAAGCCCGTAATTTACTTCTTACACAGCCAATAGTAAAGGAGACTGTTATCATGTTGTCAGTAAAACAACGGTTACACATAATCTGCAATCAGAGGCTAAGAATTAGTTAGTGCCAATCTGCAGATCGGGTTTGCCATCAAGCAATCTAGCACTTTGTAAAATGCATGAGATCATCTGTTTTAGTGCACTTGGGTTTCCTGATATCTATTAACCCCTTGAGATACTCAAAAAAAAACATTAAAAAAATAATTGAATTGCATAATTGTGGATTTGAGACTGTTGTGCAGTTAATTCTAATGTGTTTCCATGTTTTTGCGTGCTTTTAAAGTACAGTATTGTGTGTTTAATTGCTGCTACAGCTATAGTAAGTGTTTGAAAAATTCATTATGAGTCCTATTTAGTACTTCTAATATTTCTGACAGAAACTTGATACTTTTTTCAGTTGCGGGACACACTTTATTTGCTTTATAGATTTTATAGAGCTACAGGTCTAATAGAACATGGATTTTGTGTAACTTTAATGATTTAGAGTTAGAGTTAACTGACAAAACACTGTATTCCCTTTATATTCAGAAATACATCTGACCCCTTTTTAAAGTTATCTATTGAATCTGTTGTCACAACCACCTTTGGCAGAGAGTTCCACAATCTGACCGTCCTGAGAACCATTTTTTTACTTTAACGTTAAATCTATTTTCTTCTAACTTCAAGGGGTGAAATCTTGTCAGTTGTAATCTTTTTGGGAAGAAATTCACTTGACAAAGCCTTATATTGACCATGGATGTATTTATATAAAGTAATAATATTAACTTGTAAACACATACACAAAACTGTCCTCCATATTTCAAATGAGAGCATACTAGGGATTTCTACAGTGGCAGAATTACACTTCCTGCACTTGCTTCTGTACCCATCTTAATGCATTCTAATATTTTATATTTATATTGAGGTGATTGTTCATTTATCATTTGCCATTTAGCTGCCCATTCTTCAGGTTTGTGCAAGAATGTCTGATTATCCTGTTTGCATAAATATATTAATGAATTCAGTAATTTCTGAACTTCCCCACTTATTGAGATGAGATTCCCTGGATTTGCTCTAGCTCCCTCCTTAAATAAAGGTACCACATCTGCTCATCACCAATCCTCTGGTACCAAGCCTGTAGAGAGTGTGTCTTCAAAAAATAGAAATAATGATTGGCCATTACAGAACTCCGTTCCTTCACTATTCTTGAATGTAATCCATCTGAATTCAGTGTTTTATTTACATTTATTTTTTCAAGCATCATTTGGATTTCTTTCAAAGTTAGCTAATTATTTGGTAAGGGGGGTAATCAAGCTTCATTTTGTGGCAATACCTCTACCATTGGCACCTCCCTGGTGCCCACTGAAGAAAATAATGTATTTAGCTTGTCTGCCTTCTCTTGGTCATTGTTGATCAGAATGCCTTTCTCACATTTTAAGGCTTCATTTATTTCTGTTTTAGACGTTTCCCATTTATATATATATATATATATATATATATATATATATATGTTTAACCCTTTTTATGTTTATTTTTACATTCATTAGCAATTAACGTTTCATTTTCTATTTTAGTCAATCTAATTGCTTTTTTGCAAGTGTTATTATATTCCTTGTATTCACATACAAAAACATTTAGATTGTTATTAAGCTACGATAGCCATGCTTTCCTTCTGGTTTTACTTTTATTTTCACATTGTATGTATTGGTATGTATGATTATTCAGTAATGGTTTTCTATTTTCTGTATTTTTACCTGCAATTCCTTGGTCACACTCTATATACTGTAATGATACATTTAGACCATTAGTCTTTGTCACTATTCCCCTACTGCAACATTTGATATTATATCAATATTATTTGTGATGACTAGATCCAAGATAGACTAATTTCTAGCAGGTTCAAGTATAGCTATAAGTTAACTCCAAACCCTGCTCCCCTTAGTTGTTCCACTGGTCTCATTTACCCAGTTTAGTTCTGGGTAGTTAAAATCTCCCATTATTCAAACTTGTACCACCGTTATTTATTTTGACCCATAATGCTTCTACATTATCAGTAGCACCATAAGTATCTGCCATAACTATAGGCTTTAAATCAAGATTAACCTACAGATAAACTCCTCCTCCTTCTCTACCATTGCACTTAAATATATTATAGCACTTCACATAAACTGCCCGGTCCTGGGAATCACCACCATGTTTGCCTATAATAACATATTTCTCATATAATGTTAATAAATCTGCCTCCCCCAATTGTCCTGACAAATTGCTTGCATTAGTAAGCATACATTTAAGGTTATTACACCTGTGTACCCCCAAGAACAGTTCATTCATCCTTTACTTGGTCTACACTTTGAACCCCATTATTTCTATCTAGTCCCTTGTCACCACATATGAGTTTAAAAACTCCTACAGCTTTCCTACCATCCTCTCCCCCAGCACATAAGCTCCATCTTCAATGTGTAACCTATAATTGCTAGAGTACTCTAAGAAAAAAAATACTTCCTTCCTATTCCAGCCAATAATTAACCTCCCTCTTCCTTCTTTCTCTCTGAACTAGTGTGTAGCATCTCAGAAAATATTACCTTTCCCTAAACTTGCTTTATAGATCCCTGAAATCGCTTTCTAGAACATTCCATTTTCCACTGACTTTGCCAAGAATACAGCCCCTTTAAATAACTTGTTAACCCAATTTGCAACATGCCCAACCAGGGATAAAGCAAACTGTTTGATTGCCAAGATCTTGATGAGAAATTACCCTGTGTTTCCTCCCTAAAGCAGAGTTTACTACCACCAAAACCTGTCTATTACTCTGCCTAATCTATTTTTGACGAAAATCCCTTGTCAGTGCATTTCAGCAGGCCTCACCAAAGGAAGTAGTCGATACTGGTGACATCAATCAAGTTTTTTTATTAAAAGCTTGGAGAGCACCTGCAGCAGTCTCACATATTCAGTGGTCTGCTTTTAACAGCTTATATAACTTTTCTACAGGGATGGGGAAATGCTGTATTTACAAGAAACTAATTACAATATATGTCCTTGTATGCAACTTGTGTTAGAAAAAGAAACATAAGACATAAAACAGTTACAAGTTTTGTAAATTTTCCGCTTTTAGGAAAACCTCCAGCTACTTTCATTTGCCAAATGTGTCAAGGACATTATTCATTAGATTATATGCATGGGGAGCAAATAATCTAAAAAATAGAAATACATACAACACATATATAGCTTCATAACAGAAATACAAAAATGGATTATGTATTACTGCATAATATAATAGAACATAATTTTTCTCTATGTATTCCCAGGTTCTCCTCCAGTAGAACTGTTCTCCTGGCTATTAGAGGTAGCAATTCTATCTTGCATTGCCATTTCTGAATGGACATCCCCAACAGTTTCACTCAATATGGCAAATGGGCCAAGTTCCTCATACACCGCTTCCCTCTACTTCCCATTGTAAATGTCACCCAGCAATCTCCCTGAACACCCAAAATAGTGGCAGCTCCAGTCTCTATGCTAAACTCAGCTAAATGGTGGTCTGTAAGCACCAACTCACTCTCTAGAGTAGCAACATCACCAAGTGCTGCAATTATTTTCTCAAGTTTTCCAATTTGAGCTTTGAGGGAGGCAATATACTAGTCACAGAAGTATAGACCCTGAAACAGCTGCTCTAGCAGTGCATGCATGTGGTAGGATGTACACAGGGTGAGTTTGTCACAGGACTGGCTCATGACTACAAGTTATCATAATATATGCAGAAATGTAAATGTTATGCAGTATATTTGTATATATAATTTATGTATGCAAATAAATTAATCTACAGAATAGTGCCTAGTACATTATTTTTTTACTGTTTACTCACTGATATAGACTCACTGATACCTCCCACACTCAGTTGGTAAGCCAGACAAAGGTCATTGCAGACCGTTTAAAGCAAAAATCCCTAGCCAGATTATTACTCCTTAAATTAATACTTTGAATTTTTATGGAGATAAGCATACAATTTATTTAAACACACATATATTTGTTTTATTGCTTATACTGCCTCCTTAAGCCCTAGGAAGATTGTTACACCCTAAATTATTAATCTGAACACTGTTGGGGATTAGTATGCAACAGGAGATTAAAAAAATATTTGCAGTCACAAACACATAGGAAAGAGGAATGGCAAATGGAAAGGAATCAGAAGGTGAGGCCAGGTAAGTAAAGTGTAGGACAGAAGGAGGGGAAATAAAAGTGGGGACATGAGAGAAGGTAAAAAGAAAAAGGTATACACATGGGAAAGAAAAACAGAGAGAGTTAGAAGCAAGGATAGTAGAGGGAGACCTATGAGAGGAGAAGAGGGGGTGTCAGAGTGGGTGTGTTAATAAAAAGAATGTGCACCTGTATATGGACACAGGTTTGTAGAAACATGTTTTGTATATTATAAAATGTTTTAAATTTGCAAGACTATATAAGAAATGATATTGTATGATTTTAAGACAAATTCATTTTTGTGCTTTCTGTACACATGGCATGTAGATGTTACCCAATGATACTTTAACTGTTAATGCTCCTAAATGGACCATCTGTATCAAAATTAATGTAAATATGGGATATTAATATTTAATTACAGAGTGGTCAAAAACTAAAACTATTTTACAAAATACACAAAACTAAGTGACAAACACAACATTCTGGTTTATTTTGACTGTGCTAATTGGATTCTTTAATCTTACATTTATGTAGACATTATGGATTTGTTTTATGTTTTTCTGATAGTAGTATTACTGTATAATTAAAGTGAACAACAAGCAGTTGTAGCATGTGTAAATCTAAAAAATAGGTATAAAAAAATGGCACTTACGAGTTGACTTCCATTCTATAATAACAGAATAATATGAATATTGCCACTGACTGATGGTGCCCATCTAGGAAGTATAGGAGGGTCAAAGTCACCTCATTTGATTAATATACCCTTCATAGAGTAAAATAAAGAATTTGCTCTTCGTTCAAACTACTTCCATGTTGTCTCTGTTCAGCATGTAGCTCTGAGGGATTATATTGAATCTAATGACTTTTCATATAGTTTATGATACTGTAAGTAGTCCCTGATTTGCACATGCACATTAATACATTCGCACACTTGCATCCACTGCATAATGATAACTCTCTTTGCCAGTAGTACTGGAGAGCATATGTAACCTGAATATAATATAGAGTTGATACCTTTTTAGTGTATATAATGCTGATACTTATAATGGATGTGCCTAAATTAGTTTATTTTCTAGGGCCCCAGACCATTTTCACATATATGCTTGTGAATCACAGCATGCTCTGAAGCTGTATCTTCTGCATGTATTTTTTCTTTTTTGTAAGAACACTTTTTTAAAGAAGACTCTTGGATTTGTAAATAGTGACCCTTTCAATGAGCCATAGTATATGTTGAGTATATAATGTTCTAAAAATAGAAGAGCTGTGACAGAATTTTAAGTAGTCTATGAGGGAGATATATTTAATGTGTTGGGGCTCCATAGAAAGCCACTTGATATCTTGCTTAATGTTCATCTGTAGTCATTCATTTTCTGCTGGTACCCATCCCAGCCATTTGTGGCTTGTTTGGTATATATTTGACACTGACATACATACTTTGTGTTGTTACATTGTAATACAAGCTGTAAATGTTTTTTTTTTGTCCATTATAACATTAATCATGCTTGGGACCTGTCTATCTATGTGCTACTGGAATGACCCTATAGTATTTTAGGAAGGAGGTCGTTTTTAAGAATTCCATTATGCCCAGCAACATAATAGGGCACAGTGTATAGTAACATGAACAACTTCACAGGAGTGCCTTTCAGTGGGTTAGTAAATTTCATAAGATTTGGGGCATGAGGACTTTAAGATACTATATGTAAATTTCTTTCCATACAAAGTGTTGTATGGAATTTGTTTTGTTTCACTATGAGTTGTCTGGTGAAAATGTTGATCCTGTCTTCTCAAAGTTGACTTCACATGTTTGACTCGATAAAGATAACAAGAAATTGAAAAATTATGTTTTGGGTCATGGAGGAATGCAAGCAAACTAAAAGCTGTGTTTTACTGCAATGAAAGTAAAATCCATTTAATCATTTGCAATGACAATACACTGCAAAGTAACATATATTATTATTATTGTTGTTGTTATCTTTTATTTGAAACCGGTCATAACTGTATGTTGGTAGGATAGTAGACCATTTTAGGATCATGTATAGTTTTATTTTCTTAACGTAAGCGTTGGGGGTAAGGGTAAGAAGTTAGAGTTACTATTAGGTGTTGTAGTCAAGAGTTAAGCTGGATTTTGGGCATGAAGCATTAACACAGTAGACAATTCATTTAAATCACTCCCTATAATTGACCAGCTTGTGATATATTTAGTCATAAAAGTGTTATATTCCAATATTAAGCAGAAGAGCACCATAAAATAGATCATGATATCATTTACTTGAAGAGAAATATAATGCCCTCCTGTAACCATTTCCAGCAGTATGCTTGTACTTAGTGGGCGTTCATTGTTGCTGTGCACAGTCAATGTCCTAATGAAAAAGAATGAGACAATAGCCATGATTAACTGTAGCTGTTATAGCTAATGGCAGACTGTTGCCCTTGGGAGGATCTAGGTTAGGTGCTATGATTTACTTCACCTCCAGTTCTAATGATGATACATCATATCCAAAGGTGTTCACACCATAAATATCATCTGCAGCACCTACTGCTATTTTATTACTGACCCTAAACATACAGAGTCGTGACACTGATTTCAGTGTAGAATTATAACACTGAGTGGGGTCTCGTATTGCAAGGTTTCACAAATCTGAGGCAGCTTCTAGCATTTTAGTTTTGATTTTGATTTTATCATTTAAGTTTATAATCCACTGTTTCTTTATGCAAACACAGCAATCTGAGTTTTTTAAAATAAGTTTTCTGGCCCATACAATATTCTATTTGGCCCCTGTATATTTATATTCATTTTGTTTGTTCATCAATGATACAGAAACATATCATACAAGTAAGTACATAGTTTATAGCACAAGCAAGCTCAAACGCAATATTTTATCATATAATGAATACTCATATGGAAAAATAAACATCTGTACAGACACAGGAAAATTCAGAATTATAACATAAAACTTACAAATACTGAGAACATACCTACAAGGCCCTTCCTTTTTATGTAGTGATGACCAGCTTGTCGTATGAATTTTAACATTTAAAAAATGTTAATAATAGTTATGTAATCTATTGTTTTTCCTGGGGCTGATAAATGAATCCCTTTGTCTAATCTGCAGAGCATCAGACTATACATTTGGCTTATGCAAAGCCACTCCAAATTTTAACCAAAATTGTGGAATCCTAAGAGACTATATAATTGTAATAAACTTTACAATTGAAGCACTATTTTATTATTGTAGTTGTTTTACAAGGACTTTAACTCTATGACTAAATTTACCTCTACTATATGTATGAATAGATATATTTAATTATTTAGCAGGTTTACAAAAAGTCAGATACCACATTTAATTCAGTTTTCTACAATACTCAAATCGAGCAGAGAAATGCCATCAAGATAATAGAATAACATGGTAAAATGTTATTATTAACTGTAAAAGAAGAGGTAGATAAAAAAAATAATGCTTGTGACTTGTAAAACAAGGACAAAACAGTCTTAAAATGGCCATGAGGAAGAAAACATGGAAGAAGGATTGTGCAATAAAAATTATGAAAATGTTATATTGTGGTATTTTATTACAAGTCTGTTTTATCACAATGAAAAGATAAAATATACTTTCAAGGCTGGCAAAATTGTATTCCACTGGATTAATCACACATTTTAATGTTTATAACAAAATATAACCTTTAATTTTTTTTAAAAAAACATTTCAAAACTGTTTACCCAGTCTGGAAAACTAATTACTGTTTCTGAACTAATAAAATAGTATTTTGTTACTTAATCATTCTTCTTATTCAATAAAAATAAGTATAAAAATAAAAAAAATATTTTCTGAAAGGCATGGAAACTTTGCTAATGCTAAATGTTTTGTTGCAAAGTTAAGTAAATACAGTGAAAAAAACATAAAATGAAAAACATTTTTTAAAGCTTCTCCGCTTGCTTTTGACTGTTCTGCATAATGGTGTAGATAAGTTTCCTTTAACCTAGTTAAATAAGTACAAACACATAGGATAACATTTAAGCCAAATGTAAAGCATTATTGAGTTAGTACTAAGAAGTGCTGGACAACCTCTCTGTTCCTATGATGTCTTCCTCAGGGGCATATTTAATAGAAATTGATGTCTCCAAGAGATCTAAAACCTGTCCCCCTTTAGTAGGTATGGGACATTCCATTAGATTTACTAAACCTCATAGGGGCTATAAGTACCTTACTGAAGGCTGCAAATAAGGTATTTCTATGGGGAAATAGCAATAATGACAAAGGCTTAGCAAAGTGCTTTGACTAAAAAAGAAAAGTTTTGACAGTTTTCCTGTATTAGTTTAAAAAGTGTACACACACACAATCACATATACAGTTGTCGTACTTCGAGTTGTCGCCACGCTTTGCGGGCCTCACATAGCGCGTCCCGCAGTTTCGAGGCTGCAATGAGTGCCAAAGGCACTCATTGCAGGCCCACAGGGCTTGCGGAGGCACGCACAACACTCCAGTACCCCCAGCTGTGGCACCCCGAACTTGCACTGGCGCAATGAGCGGCGAAGCGGCTCTTTCCGGGGCCCGCGCTCATCGTGAGGCCCATAAGACCCAAAAGCTACATCCCCCCGCCGAGGCCCCTACTTGGTTCCAACCCTGCCAGTAGCCTTTGGCGCAATGAGTAGCCTTTGGCGCAATTGTGGCGTCTGCGATGAGCCCCGAAGGCACTCATCGCGAGGCACGTTTCAGGTTGGTGGAAACCCTGCCAGTAGCTTACGGCCTGTACCTGGTTTCAACCCTACCAGCACTGCCGTACTTACTGGCTTCTCCTCTGCGGGTTGATCCAGGAAAGTAGTTCCGGGCGGATGACGGAACCCGCAGAGGCTTACTCCAGGGAAGGTGAGGAAGAAAGAAGGACATAAGGGAGGGAAAGAAGGAGAGGGCAAAGGAGACACAATGGAGGGAGATGAGGGGGAAAGGAGACACAAGGTATAGGAGGGGGAAAGGAGATACAAGGCAGGTAGAGGGAAAGGAGACACAAGGCACTCATCGCGAGGCACGTTCCAGATTGGTGGAAACCCTGACAGTAGCTTACGGACTGTACCTGGTTCCAACCCTGCCAGCAGCGCCATATTTACCGGCTTCTCCTCTGCGGTTCCCGTCCTCATGAGCGGATTGATCCAGGAAAGTAGTTCCGGCCGGAGGACGGGACCCACGGAGGCTTACACCAGGGAAGGTGAGGAAGAAAGAAGGGCACAAGGGAGGGAAAGAAGGAGGGGGCAAAGGAGACACAAGGGAGGGGGAAAGGAGATACAAGGCAGGGAGAGGAGAGGGAAAGGAGACACAAGGGATGGAGATGAGGGGGAATGGAGACACAAAGGGGGGAGAAGACACAGGGAAGGGAGAGGGGAAAAGGAGACATGAGGGGGGAGGGGGAAAAAAGACACGTGATAGGGGGAAAGGGAGAGAGGGAAATGAGGTACAGGGGAGGGAGGAAGAAGACACAGGGGAGGGAGAGGGGGGAAAAGACACAGGGGAGGGAGAGGGGGGAAGAGAGGGGAGAAACACAGGGTAGGGCAAGGAGGGGGGAGAGACACAGGGGAGGGAGTGGGGAAAGAGCCTGGAGGGAGGGGGAGAAACACAGAGGAGGGAGAGGGGGGAAGAGACACGGGAGGGAGGGGAGGGGGAAGAGTTACAGTGGAGGTAGGTGGGGGAAGAGACACGGAGGGGGGAAGAGACACAGGGGAGGGAGATGGGGGAAGGAGACACAAGGGAGGGAGAGGGCAAGAGGCACTGGGGAGATAGGAAGTTGTGAAGAGACACAGGGGCGGGAGGAGGGGAGGGAACGGGCGAAGCGACAAAGGAGACGAAGAGACACAGGGGAGGTAGAGAGACACAGGGGAGGGAGAGGGGGGAAGACACACAGGGAAGAGAGATGGTGGAAAGGAGACACAAGGGAGGGAGAGGGGTGGAAAGAGACACATCGGAGGGAGAGGGAAGAGAGACACAGGGGAGGGAGAGGGGGGGAGAGACACAAGGGAGGGAGAGGGGGAAAGACACACAGGGGAGGGAAATGGGGGGAAGGAGACACCAGGGAGGGAGAGGGGTGGAAAAAGACACATGGGAGGGAGAGTGGAGAGAGACACAGGGAAGGGAGAGGGGGGGAAGAGACACAGGGGAGGAGAGGAAGTAGAGGTGGGAGAGGCTTGGGGGAGAGAGTTTTAAATGGTCATGGAAGGTTTCTGGATTTTACTAGGTATATAATATATCTAGTATCTATTTACTATTAGGTACTTTATTTCATGAAGAGTTACTCATAAGCTCTTTTTTCTGCCTAAACTCATGCAGTGTGTACCTGTTGGGTCTGTCCACTTTAGCTCATGAATACAGAGGCTGAAGTGAAAAGTTTCAAATTAGCCTGTCAGTGACCTCTCTCAAGTGGCACGTTGCAGATTGTTGCCATAATCAGTTACTATGAGACACTGCACAAACTGTACTTAAAAGTGTCTTCATGAGATGCAGAGGGGATAAACTAGTTAAGGCAAAAAAACTGAGCTTTTAAGCACTCCTTAATAAAATAAAGTACACAAATGTAAATAGGTACACATATATATTATATTTCTGTTAAAATCCAGAAAACTTCCAGCAAGAGATCCCACATGTATCATTGAAACCAGAGAATTATATACAACATCCAAATTAACCAATTGCTAAAGATGTATAATTGGCCTTGGATTATTCTACACATTGATTCAGCAACAAGTGCTGCACTCTGGCTAGGCCTCGTTTCCATGACGACAGAGCATTGCAGCTCTTTTACTCTCTACTGTGACATAAAAAAGTTCGGCTGCTCTCTTCTCTCTCTGAGGGTGGCCAAAGTGCTAGGGCTCTAAATTTAGACTATTTGCTATATGAACTGTTTATTCCCTGGATATATTTATTTTTAGTATAGATCATGTATAAAGAACATATCAAGAATGATAAAACCCTTTGAAGAATAACTATTAAAAAAAAACTTCAAATACATGTGAGGAATGTAAGAAACTAACAACAGTAGCAGCAAAACAAATTTATAGGGAAAATATTACATTTAGCTGACATTGTTACA
Source organism: Discoglossus pictus (assembly GCA_027410445.1). NCBI lineage: Eukaryota > Metazoa > Chordata > Amphibia > Anura > Alytidae > Discoglossus > Discoglossus pictus. The sequence goes on from CM050164.1 coordinate 251,525,161, forward strand.
TAGGGCTAGGTTATCCTAAGGGAGTCTGTGTGGTTCTGCTGCCAAGCACATTGTGATAGTCTTTCAGCAGAACTGAATAGAAATCTCATCTGAATCCACTGTTTCTCCCATTCCTCCCAGTTGTCTAAAGCTGTTAAAACAAACGCAAATGTCTGCCACCTTGAAAGCAAATATGAATACAATACTGTATTTTTTATTTTTTTTTAAAGCAAACATTTATATATATATATTTTGCCCATTATCAGACACAGTTCTTCATAACAGCTTAGATATATTACTTCTGTGGCTCCTTCAGCAAATGAACATCTGGAGCTGGTGGAGGTTTGTGCTTTATTATTTACTAGCGTATTGCCCGTCAAAAAATGACGGCAATCAGATGTGTATGTTTTAAAAGTTGTTTAGTTATTAATATACACATGGAATTGTAAGGTAGCTAATGTTTTTTTTGTGTACTACTGAAATATCTAATTCAAATTAATAAATGAATTTATTTTTATGCATTGTGTTGAAGAGCTGGCAATCTGTGTTGATGTTGCTGCAGCATTAGTGGTGTGGAGCTGCTGTGTAAGCGTGATGAGCGTGTGCAGTGTAATAGTGTGCGTGCGCGAGACCAAACCGTTAACGTAGCTGTGTACTTCCGCATTATCCTAAAATGGCGGATAATGTGTTGTATGCGTCTTCGCGGATTATCGGTACGTGTTTTGCGTGGTTATAGTGCTGTAGCCTGGTTTTCGTTTTATTCGTCCGTCATTTTTTCTGCGTCGCTCATTGCCAAAGTACTACTGATTAACGGCTCGCCTCGCTGTGCGAGGCTCGCCGGGCGATGATCGCCTGCGGCGCTCATCGCTAAGCCCGCTAAAGTACTACGGTTTAACATTAAATTTGTTTGCCACACAACATGAGACTACATTTGTCCCTTTTTTTTTTCTTCAAATAAATTTAAAAAATTTTTAATAAAATTTATATTTTTGTAATTTGCAACTTATATTTCATCAAATGCGTTGGTTTAGGCTGTAAATCCGATGTTGCGCGAGACAAAGTCGTTAAATATGTGTTAATGCGTAAATCTGTAATTTCGTTTCGTAAAATGTACTCGCTACTGTCTTTTTACTCATTGCGCGGTTAATCCGCATCCTTTATCTCGTATTTTTTCTAACACCTACGTCTATGGCTGTGTTTTACGCAGTTCGTAGTAGTATAGCCTCGTTTTCATTTTTTTCGGCGGCCATTTTTTTCTCGCTTAGCCGATTTTCGATCTTTGTAAATCGGCAAAATCGCTGTAAATTGGAGTTCCAACTCACTTCCAGACGTCCTGCCTGGTTCCCCATGCTGTAAGTGACCTTTATTTAATTTTTTAGTGTGTATTTAGTGTTTTTTTTAGTGTTTTGGTTCCGCCACTTATGTCGTAATTTTTTTCAGCTCGTATTTTTTTTGTAAGTGCTACAAAGTAACGGCTCGCCTCGCTATGCGAGGCTCGCCTGCAATGAGCGCCTGCGGCGCTCATTGCCAAAGTGCTACGAAGTAACGGCTCGCGCGCCTGCGGCGCTCATCGCTAAGTCGTACGCACTACGCAACAGAGCGGTTTAACGGCTCGCCTCGCTGCGCGAGGCTCGCCAGGCGATGAGCGCCTGCGGCGCTCAGCGCAAAGTCGTACGAACTGCGCAACGCAGCGTGACGACGTTTCGTAGTTAGACAATTAGAATATGTGATGTATACTAGCGACTTGACGGCAATAACATTTTAAGCCTGGCAATGCTGTTTGCCACACAATGCGAGGTTATCCCCACTCTACTTTTTGGGCTTCGTGATGAGCGCCTTTGTCACTCATCGCGAGCCCTGCAATAAGCGGCTTCACCGCTCATTGCAAGCATCTGCAAACCCGCAACTTTCGTGCCTGGCAATGAGCGTATCTGTCCCTGGATTGCCAATCTCAATACCCCCAATGCTATCATGGAGTTAAATCCGATCCCCCATCTTATCAACCACTCTGAGATGCAAATTATCATATTGAACCCCACATTAGCATTCAGGAAATAATGCTGGCTATCAGCCTTATTAAATTGTGATTCGGCCAATTGAATAGGGCTCTATATAAGCACAGAGCATATTTTTTCAAAGTCTTCAGTTAGTGAACTTCTATACAAAAGCAAGGTCTTCACTAACTGAAAACTTCTGTAAAAAAGATATGCTCTGTGCTTATATAGAGCCCTATTCAATTGGCCGAATCGCAATTTAATAAGTCAGGAATAGTTTACAGAAGAGATAAAGAGGTACAATGTATAAACTGTTTTCATGCTGTTTAAAATGAAGCCAACCTGTTACTGGGGTGATAGTTTCTCTTTAAATAAAATATTAAGTAACATTAAAACAATACTTATTTTTTCAAACATAAAGTACATCTATAATTAGAAACTAGACATTTTTATATCAAGTTTAATTTAAAGGTCCTAACCCCCAAGGACTGAAATTAGTGTAATTTGCTGACATTTATCCATGGGCATAAGAGGGCACTGATGCTAAATAACAAGGCAACTCTCTGTCAGAGCTGAAAGACTTTTGCGTGTTCACAGCTGCTCTTTGGTTTTTAGCTAAATTGCAGGATTGGTAAAAAGCACTACAATATCTGAAGGAGATAAATCCATTTGGTATCATATGATATTGAAAGTCATTTTGTTGACAGATATGTTGTTTTTGTATCCTGCAAGCTTTTGTGAAATGACATGATCTGTTACCAAGTAACCAAAAATTATAGCCTCCATTAATAGCACGGTCATTTGAGCTTCTAAAATTGCAGATGCAAGAAGATATGTCCATTATTTCCTAAACATTTTTTATGTATTCTAACCATGTGCAAAACAGTAAATACAATTTTCTGATCAATTGAATGCTGAATACTTAACATCTTGCTGTTCGTAAAATGTATTAATTCTGTTTTATCAAAGAAATGTATCCCATTAAAATTACAGATATAACTTCAAAGTCTTGTTGATGCAGAAATGTATTTTTGGCAATAAGCTTTACATTGCTATATAATTATTAAAATGAAAGAAAGTGTGGCAAAGGGACAATACTGATTACCAGAAACAAGGCAACTTCACAGAAATTTGTTATCAGAAATACTAATACTCCTTAGTAATATGATTATATAAAATACTTTAAAAGAAATTTTTTAAATCTTACAACATGTAAGCTCTGCCATTAAGCAGAGGATGAAAACGCATGTGGAGAAAGTATTTTCCATTTAAAAATTGATGGTAAACTCACTGAGTTATGGTCAATCGATGTTAGGGGTTTCAGTGTGCTGCTTCTGTACTTGTATTAATTAGAAGCAACTGTGCATCCCCGGTGTAAAATCTTATCTAGATACTTATTCATTTTTTGCATCTGAAGTACATAGTTGAAGAGTGGTACAGGAGGCTAAACCCCTGACTATAGAGAGGTAGACTCTTAAATACATTAAAATCTGTCTTTTTATGTTATTATTCTAAATAATCAAATTATGTTATGGTTATGTAATAAATCAAAGGTGAATATGAAGAAATTGTGGATTCTACGATGTTATAGTATATACATATATATATAGTTTGATGGAGATTTATCGTGCTATCCCTACCATGTAATATTTTGGTATTTGTATTAAAAACATATATTTGTGATGGATGAAAGTCACTAGAAGTTAGATATTGTAATTTTAAGTTCTGCCATCGATTCCAGATCTTAATAGGATAAGTTGCAAATCTGCACCCTCATTAAATTGCGATTTGGCCAGTTCTAAAAGGCTCTATTTAAGCACATAGCATATTTTTTTCAGAAGTTTTTAGTTAGTTAACTTCTATGCAAAAGCAAGGTCTCTACTAACTAAAAACTTCTGTAAAAAAAATATGCTCTGTGCTTATATAGATCCCTATTCAATTGGCCAAATCGCAATTTAATAAGGCTGCTGGATTTTAAAAAGTTTGCTTTTTATTGCTTCTTTTGGCTAAGGTCACATATGTTATATATATTTTTAATAGTTTAATAAATAATATGTCATCAAACTGAGGACCTTACAGTATATTGTATGTATTTATAGAATAATGAGATGTAATACAAGCTTACTTTGACTTCTAGAACCAGTGGGAAAAAGTTTTTTTTTATCAGTTAATAAGAGTTCTTCTTTGTCTGTCATACAAGCTGTTAATAATATTTGGAATATAGATGATGGCTTGTCTAACCTGGATATCTGAAATAAAATATAATTCATTCTTGTGCACAGCTGGAACAAAAATGCTATTGTGATGCAAAAAGTATGTGATAGCCAGCACTGAAAAAGACTAGATTGCAACTCAGTGCTTAAAGTATCCCTATGTGTTTTCAAAGCTGAGTCGTAGAGCAAAGTTAGGCAGAGAAAATGCCATAAAGCTAGTTTTTAATAAGAAACATAATTTGATCCTATGCTGGTCCCTGGAGGTGTCCATTATAATTTGGTGAAGGTTGCATGTGTGATATATAATATTTCTGTGGGAGTAAAACTTAAAGTTATCATTGCAACGTTCTTCTTTTAAGCATCTGCAGGGGAAGGGGGGGGGGGGGGGGGTTATCCTAATAGCTCCAGTGATATAGCAAATCCTTCTCCACTCTTCTACTGATCAACACAGCTTTTGGACCCCAAATAAACAGAAAGGGTTGAAGACATGATGGAATTGTCTATACACAAAAACAGTGTTCACAAATTAAGATTTTCTCTAAAAATACTTTTCTGCTCAAGGTTTACAAAGCTGTGAATTGTAATACATAATTACAAATGTGAAATTTTGCCTAAACCAAAGGATGCTTAATCTCTGGTTTGTTTGACCAAGAAACATATTGATCAACTAATCATTTGAGGTGTGGCATATTCATGCATTGGCTATAAAAAATTAAAAATGCATTAATAATTTTTTTTTTTACTATTAAAGGGATTTTGACACCCCACAAACATTTAGATTGTTGTTAAAAGTTGGATGGAGACTTGTTTCAGTTCAAAGTAAATTTTACAATATTGCTGCCTAAACCACTGGGGCATCATTCAATTGCGATTTGGCCAATTGAATAGGGCTCTATATAAGCACATAGCATGTGTTTTTCATGAAATGTTGAGCTCACATATTTTTTTTTTTTATTTTTTTTTTTGCATTCTGGGTCAAACCTGCTTTGTATAAACTGTATTTACCTTGCAAGAATAATTTCTTTTTTTTTTTTTTCTATACCACCTGATCCCCCTTGCTTTCTTTATCAAGTGAACTGAGTGCATTTATCACATTAGTGCTATTCACTTACATCTCTTTGAAGTGGATTCTGCTCTTGTCACTTTTTCCATTCATTATTCCTTTGTCTTTGTTACAAGTGTGTGTATTATTATAATGAGTCATTTATAGTACTGATGAATCTGATTGACAATAATAAAAAAGACGTTCCTTTTCATTTGACTTACAGTAGAATTAAAAATGACTGAGAAAACAGCAAAAGTATGTGGGCAGAAATGTTTCATGCCTCTGGGAGGAATTGTTAAATTCTTTACAAGATATTTCAATATCTTGTAAAAATCAGCACAGCTTGTGGCCCCTTCCCCTACAATTCCTATTTTTTTCTTCCCTTCCTAAGCATTCAAGCTTTCAGGTCTTCCTCATTCTTACATATCACTCTGATGCTTTTTTCTCAGTGAGATAAATGAATTCTAAGCAGCCTTATATTTGCCAGAGGGAATGAAGAGAAATCCTTTCATTAAGGAAGATTTTTTTGCTGCTCACGTACCCCCATGCTGGCTCTGACTTTTTTTATGCCTTGTTAGAAAAAGCTAATTAGCGTTGGAGAACATAGGCATGCACATCTAGAGGGTATAAGGTTAGCAAGGCCAAGGAGTTCATTCTGAGAAGTGTGTATTAGCTAAACCTTTTATCCTTTTTGTGGTAATTTTAATATGTGAGACTACATTAGGTTTATGTAAGCTATGGGAAGTGATGTCTAGCCACAGAATGGAACAGATGACTGGAAGAGCTTGGCAATAGAGTGTAATAAATAGTTAATTATCTCCTTTTAAGGTGTATGTGTCTAAGCAATGTCACAGTTTAATCTGATACATTAATATAAGTTATCTAAAGTGACAGCGTGACATGTTCTTGGTTACATCAATACAGGCTTTAATTCAATCTTGATGTAGGCTGAGACCCCAAACCATAGCACTAACCATGAATTAATAACATTGTTCTTTTTTGCATCAGATTTAATCAGTTGAGTCCTGTCTGGTCTTCAGTTATTTAGGTCACTTTGGCAGAGTGGCAGAGCCCAGACATGTGTCCCAAAAGAATATGTGAGTTCAGTTGCCCCACATTACAATATAATAAACATGTATAACAACGAGAAGACTCATATACTACAGGACTTTTTTACTCTGTGTATGGCACAGTTGATCTAATAAAGATTACTTTAGAAAACATTTAGGACAAGCTAAAGTATGTTTTTGTCCATTCTCAGTTCCTCAGTTGAGTGTATCTGACCCATGCATTTGTTGATGAGAAACACATTAACAGCCTTATTAAATTGTGATTTGGCCAATTGAAAAGGGCTCTATTAAGCACATAACATATTTTTTTACAGAAGTTTTTAATTAGTGAACTTTTATCCAAAAACAAGGTCTTCACTAACTAAAAACTTCTTTAAAAATATATGCTCTGTGCTTATATAGAGCCCTATTCAATTGGCCAAATCGCAATTTAATAAGGCTGTAAATGACTTGGGAATCAGACTAGGGTGTTTGCATAGCCAAAATAGTTAGTAATTGGAAAGAAGTTTAGGAGCCTTGACTTCCAGTACTTGTCTGCACTGAGGCATTTTGTCCACAAGGCGGTATCCCCATTCCCTTTTAACACTGACAGTGTTACTGTACCAAGGGAACATTGGCATGTCCAGTGCTATGCAACCATTAATCAAATTTCATAACACTTTTGCTAATTATAGTGGCAATGGGAAGTGGAGTCTGTTCCCATATAGACAAAAAAATGTTATACAAAGTAAATGTGAGAATTACCAGCACTTTCAGAGAAAATAACAGAGAAAACAGATCATACTGTGAAACCAAGGGGTGACAGAATGTTGATTAAATACACAGCAGGTTCCATAGGTTCTAGTTCTAGTTATCACTTTTGATACATCACCATTGATAGGTTCTTGTCTAGATAAATGAAACCTGACATAGTGCAAACACAATGCTTCTATATGAAACGACTGTGTGAATAAGGGATCATCACTTCTTAGCCTATGTCCTTTGTTAATTATGATGAAATGCACCTGGAAGGATTGAAAGGACACTTCAGTTACAAAGTTGCTAAGAGAGCAGATTTTGAAGGACCACTGTAGTTATTTTTGTGCGTTTAATTAAACAAGACAGCTGCAAAATGATTTTAGAAAGCAAAATAAATGAATAAATAAATATAAACACAACCTTTTAGATTATGAAATTGTATATGCAATTATTATTTCATTTAGGTCTATATTTTCTTCTCCACTATTCTAATAAGTGTGTCAAGTCACTGAATCCTGAATTCACTTATTACCAGTGTCTCAGATGTGACTAGATTAAACTCTCCATTATTCCATTGGGGGTTCTTTAGCTGCCTTTCAAGTGCATTACACTGCTTTTTAGAGTTCATTAGTATATATTAGTGAGCTTCCTATTTTTTTAAGCACAACAAGTTTCTAAAATTTCAATTTCTTGACTTCTTATTTTAGCATTTTTCTGTCTCTAAACCATTTTGAATCCATTTTTGAAAGATTTCTCATACTGACTTCTTGTAAGCTATACTATTGCAATTACAATGTTTTCCTCAGTTAATTATCTGCTTGAATTAAATTCAATAGGCATCCCAGCTGCATAAAGATAATTACAATACTTAAGAGCTGACAATCCATTTCCTAATTATTTTGCATCCATTATTTAGTATTTTTCCTTCCTGCCCATGAACATTCTTTACACCAAGGGATATTTTGGAATCATTACTTGCTGTTGATCGGTTGATCGTGAAAGTTAATGTAAGTACTATAAATGGTTATTCACGGAAGGGCACACTTCAATGCTACAACAGAAAATGGCAACAACTGACACTATGATAACGAAGGCTCTTGAATAACACAAGCAGCAGGCATATGGTGCTAAAAGTATGGCATCTCTCCAATTTCATCCACCATGTGATTTCTATAAGCCATGTAGCCGACTTCTCTAACTTCAATCCCCAAGAGCTGATGTCTTGATAAGATACAGATACAATAATATGATTTACTTGCCCACGGTCACACAAAAAAATGTAAGGAGAAACTGACCTGGTTCTCAAGAGCTGGAGCTACTAATGCAAGCTTTGGAGGGACGTCATGTTGGAAGCCAAATGAAAGTGAAGATAACTTCTAACTGCATTGGCAAGAATATTTTACTTGTACTTGTAACTTTATTCAACATCAAACAAAACAGGTTGATGAATCTTCTCAGGTATTTGAGGAAATATATATATTTTGTATTAATTAAAATAGATAGGGGTGCTGTCACATTTTAATAAAGCATCTTGCTAATCCAAAATCATCAGTTGTTATGTTTCTCATGCTGTGCGACACCTTTAAGACTTGTGTTCCTTGGTATACTGCTTATTTTAATTTTGGTTCATTTAATATTTGGCTGGAGAATGACCAAAGCATCTTCTTCATGGATAGTTGAATTAACACTATTTAACGTCCCTGGCTTGTTGTTGTGGAATAGCACGGTGGTGTGGTTTTACAAGATGTTGTCTGAACAATTAAGAAGTATACACTTGCTGCTCTTTAATGCCCTTTGTCTAGATGTCTGGCTTACTGGTGTGCAGAGGGGAGTCCCTAATAGTTGCAGTGATTATAAGCATATTGTCCATGCCTGTGCATTTTGGCACCGATCCTGTCTCACCAGGGCTTCCCTAAGATTCTTGTTTCAGACATCTGTGCAATTCCCTGGGAAGTAGCCACAGCAAACAGTGATGATAACTAATCCTGAGATTGAGTACTCAACAGAACTGCAGTAGCAGCTGCATTTGAATCAAAAGGTGTGACTTATTTAAAAATCAGTGTTGAAATCCAAATCTCTTGTCTGAAAAATTACCATAGAACTGGGCTCTTCTCCGACAACTTGACTCCTGTCTTAAGCAAATTTTATGATCTTTCTCGAGCACCCAGAGACAATAAAAAGGCAAAGCACTGTGTGAAAAATTATGTTTTTGCTTCATTGTTTTTATTCACAAAGTTTTAAAGCAGAAATTAATTTACTTCAATAAAAACGGTAGTTAATTTGCATGCTCTAATTTTAGATCTGCTCTGTTAACTTATTAAATTTGCTTTGTTTGCATAATCTTTTACTGCATAATTAAAATGAAAGCACAGAATGCACTTTTTTACTGTATATTGTTGATATCAATAGGCAATAAAATGATCACTGACAATTACCTCAAGTAGCTTTACCTTGTGATTGCAAATGTAGCCAACATTGCATATTCGGATGTTCCAACCCTGCAAATCGAAACGGTTAACCCTTTCAGAAAAAAACTGTTGGATTTCTATAATGTTTCTCATTCCTATCTTTATTTTTATTAAACAAAACAGTTGAAATATTTGAGACAGCATCACCCTCAAACACATACAAACACTGTAACAATATCTCTCCCAACATGTAACATAGGCAGGACATATTTTTTTAGCTTTGAATCTTTTGTTCACGGAAGCAAGAAATGTCATGTAATTACACAAGATTTGGCATTATTGTGCTGTATAAAATTGCTTGTAAAAAGTGATAGGAAGATCATTTTGCTTGGTGTCCTTCTGCATTCACATTTTAGAGATAAACAGATGAGTACATGTGACTGGGCATGCAAGGAAGAGGAAAAAGAGAGAACATTGAAGCTTCCTTTGTATTTTTCATCAAGGCTCCAGCAGAGTCATCTGCCAATTCAGACATTTAAAACATTTAGTGATAGATAGATTGATAGATAGATAGATAGATAGATAGATGAATAGATAGATGAATAGATAGATAGATGGATAGATAGATAGATGAATAGATAGATAGATAGATAGATAGATAGAAAGATAGATAGAAAGATAGATAGATAGATGAATAGATAGATAGATAGATGAATAGATAGATAGATAGATGAATAGATAGATAGATAGATGAATAGATAGATAGATAGATGAATAGATAGATAGATAGATAGATGAATAGATAGATAGATAGATGGATAGATAGATAGATGGATAGATGAATAGATAGATGAATAGATAGATGGATAGATAGATGGATAGATAGATGAATAGATAGATAGATAGATAGATGGATAGATGAATAGATAGATAGAAAGATAGATAGATAGATGAATAGATAGATAGATGAATAGATAGATAGATAGATGGATAGATGAATAGATAGATGGATAGATAGATGAATAGATAGATAGATAGATAGTCTAAGCTCAATCTATAACATATGAACATTTATTTAATTTTCTTAACAAACCAAGTAATATACACAGAACTATAGTTCCTACAAATTCTACCTTTTTTGGAGACATATTCCTTGATCCGTCCAAACTGTAAATGTCCTTCTTTTGAATGAAAGCCTTACATTTAAATACAAATTCCTATTTTCCAGCTTTTAGAAAGTTCCACTTTCTTTCTGCTGTTTCTCCCATTGTATGCTGGTTGTGTATCTTTTAAATGTATGTTTCCTTAAAATCTGAACACTTTGCCCTTTGTACAGTGGTTGTAACACTAAAACTATAACAGTTTTTTTTTTTTTTTTTAAGAATATGAGTGTCCCTCTTTGGCAGTTATGCAAGAGGATCAATGTAGCTAAATACGCTTCCTCCTCCAGCTCGACCCACTTATGATCTTAACTGAATATTCTTCTCATATGTTAGTGAGGCTTCAAGACTTGGGTAGGGAGCCTCTTTCATGCATTGACATTATTGACACAATTAGAACAAGGCAAGAAGGTTGTGTTCAGCTTAAGAATTTCAGCAGAATTCCTACCGCTGAGGGAAAAGCAGCCAAGTGTTTGTATTTTACTCAATAGGGACACGTAACAATGAGCAGACAGAACATCCAGTTTAGCAGGTGACAAGAAGTCAACAAAGTACCATGTCATCATTTCTAGTAGTCTCTTTTGAACTTTGATTACTATTTATGTTACTACATATGTATTATTTAAATAAATATTTAAAAGGATCCTGAATGTGATCAGTTATCTAGAATTATTTACGTGGGTTTCCCATTTTCATGGCAAAATAAACCTTAACCTAAACCAGTCATAACACTAGCACCTAACCATACATCAACAGATCGGCTTTTAATCAGTGCTACACTTGAGTTCTTATCCATTTTTTGCTTTTAAGTCTTGTGATGATCTAGGTAACAAAAAGCTTTCTATGATTATTTTTTTTTTTAATGTTGCACATGATATGCAATAATTCATATATGCAACATCTAAAAAAGCAATATTGCTTCATGGATTGTTAATACTTTCCAATGACATCTGTCTAATTAATCATTATATTTGCTTCACAGTCATTGTGGTATGTGCCTAATTAAAGCTTTTGTGACTTTTGCTGTTTAATTATTCTTTATATCATATTTGTTTCACAGTGATTTTTAAAACTACTGATTTATTTTGTCTGGAGAGCAAGAATACAATATTTGGGGGACAAAACTTACTTGACAGTCAAAAGTGAGAATAGCTATATGGCAATTAGTATGATAAAAGTCATCTAGGTCTGTAGAGTAAAATAAGAAGCACATATTTGTAATGACCTAAGGATAGATTATGTATCAGAGATTCAACATTATGAGAAGACATTTAACATCATGGTTTCAAATGTTCTGAATTTATAACCTTCACCTATTGTATACATGTCCTCCTCTTTGTTCAAATAAATCATTGAACATAGCCATATTGTTTATGTGTCCAAAATCATCTTCAGTTTATGGCACCGACACTTAGCCTCCCCTGTCATGATTGAATTGTTTAAGGACTCATATTGCCAGTAATTATGAATATGACCAAGAGAGCATGACATTGTTACATTTGGATTATGTGTTATTGTGTGTGGTTATATGTTGCCTGTTACTAGTTATTATATACTAGCGACTTGCCCATCAAAAATCGACGGCAATTATATTGTAAGGCAGGTAATGCTGTTTGCCACCGAGAGTAAGTGTTTTAATGGTCTGAGATCCTTCGGCAATCATTGCGAGCCGCCCGCTGAGCCCCTTCTGGGTTGGTGTATTATTTGTTATTATAGGCGCTTTTGTGCTTATTGTAAGGTCCGCGCTGATCTCCTATTGGCTCTTATTGCAAGGCTCTCCCCTGGTGTACTTTGTGTTTTATGAGCACCGTTGGTGCTCCTTGTGAGGCGCTCGGTAAAGGTCTTTGTGGTTTTTTGCGATACTGTGTTTTTTTGTGTGTTTTTTTTATGCTAATTAATTAATGAAAACATAAATTAATATACTTTACCTATTTGTTATTAATATATGCAGCAAGTAATGTGCTGAAGAGCTAACAATCTTTTTTCATGTTCCTGCAGCATACAATGTAGATTTGCAGTGTTGTTGAGCTTAGGTGTAAGTGTCAGCAATGTGTGCAGCATGTAGTGTAAATAGGCTGCATGTGCGAGGCAAAGCCGTTAGTATGGCGGTGTACTTCCGCATTGAGTAATTTAGTGTTGTAAAATGACGGCGAATGTGTATGTGGTACGCAGGTGTGGGTGATTTAGCGTCCTTGTGAATAGTGTATGTTGTAGACCGTACAGGTTTTTGTAAAAGTCATATGTGCTTGGCTGTGTTTTGCGGGTTTAGGGGTCGTGTAGCCTTGTTTTCGTTTTTATGTGTAACTGGTAAGAATGCTCTGCACAGAAATTATCTGCAGGACATTGCATCTGGACAGATACAGGCCTTCAGTCAAGACAGCTGCCTGCACTTCAAGTAGTCCTAAGCAAACACTTCAGCTTTACATCAAGGTTTTCTGCCCTAGCTAGCCATGGACATCTGGCCTATCATTTTAGAGATCTGATGAGTGTGATCTCAATTGTTATAGCAACCAGGGCTACAGGGCAGATCAGACACATACACAAATGTACACAAAAGTGTGGTATGGGAGAGTATAAATATGTTGTTTTGAACATTAAATAAAGGTTCAGTTATAATTTTCACATATCCACAGTGTGAGACTATTTCTGTGTTTGTATCCTGACTTAGGGAGTGGCCATGGGCCACAAATAACCTGGATCCAGTATTCTCTGCCTATAGCTTATTGGCCTTGCCCTCTTCAGAAGCCATCTTGTGTGCCACAGAGAACAGGAACTACATGATTCTGCTGGGGTAGAATTGTACTAGGTTCATATCAAGCCCCCTTAAAGAAGCAGATTGTGACATCCCCTCCTTACACTTTCTATTTATTTATTTTTAACATAATTCAGTGGAGGAATTAGAACTTTCTTGATGACTGATAATTTGGAATATCATACAATATTCACATATTTTGTCTCATAATTTAGAAATACATCTCATTTATGAGGGTTGCTAACCTTTGGATGATGTATAAAGCATATAGCATTAAGATTTCAAAAAGATTTCACTAAGATTTTTCTGAGAACCACTTATTAAAAGAAGAATACAGTTAAAGATAGATCATATTCAAAAAGGAGGGAAATGAGGGTCATAAGAAATTATACAGGGAGTGGAGAAGACCTATAATTTTCCTTTTTACATATTTCCTTTACATTTTTAACATTTAAACTTAATTAAAAACAAACAGATTATGATTAATTAAGGGTCATTCTAATCAATAAGAATAGAGCTCAAATAATTAACATGACATATTATTTTAGCAACGTGGCACATTGTTCAACAATGTTCAGTGGCTCATGCACAATAACAACTGAGAGACAGTCGAAAACTCAGACATAGCGCTCTCATTGACAGTTGGGTTTCTATTCCATGTCTTGTTTTTGTTCAGGATACTAAAAACCAAATAGAGCTCCTAGATTGTTCTATACTACCAAAAAGAGAACAGGCCAGTTCAAACCAAAACATATGGTAGTTCTATCAAGAATACTTTCATTTTTGTAAGTACCTAAGTCATAAAGTCCTATTGTATCTCCCAGTTATGTCCCCGGTTCACTCATTTTTCTGTACCATGACTCATTCCTTTTCCTGTATATTGGTATTATATAAAACCTTCAATAATGTCAAACACACAAAGAAGAAACATCACTCATTGGAACAGAGGACCATAAAGGTAAAGGTAAGCCCAAAGGAACACATGTTTTATAGAACAATCAAAGAGCATGGCAGCTGTTTTATCCATAACAGTATGTGTCTTTATATATTACAAACCTCCTCATTCCTATGTGTCTCTTACAACTTGTTACACCAGGAGCACTCACATTAGATTGACTGTATTGGAAATATGTTCAATACTGTAAATATCTTTAATGTTCTCCAGTACTACTACAGCAGTGAAGGACAGCCCTGCATGTCTGCTCCCATCACTGTCCCTGCATGGTATATATTTTCTTTGGTACCATTGCTATTGGCATGTTGGTTGATGAAGAGTCACAGCGAGCAGCTCGTTGAAAGGTTACACGCCTAATAAATTTGACAGAGAGCTGCATGCAATGCTGGAAGGACAAGTGCAGTGCTTAGAGAGCACAAGGATGCTGACAGATAACTCCTTCACTGCTGGAAAGATCTATCAAGATCTTTATCAAGTCTTTCATTGTGTTATCAGAGAATGAGCTATTTACAAGCAACGCTTTTTGCAGGTTTATTACTTTCTTTTATTTATTTGTTAACTTTGCTATTCCGCCCTTATTTGACTTCCAGTTACATATCTGCAGTACAATGTATTTCCATTTAAAGGACATGCATTGATAACATAACAGCAATTTCTAATAGCGAATACAGAACTAACCACAATGCAAGCAGAGCCGACTAAGCAGAATATAATGAGAAAGTTCTGTGGCTTTAATATTTACAGATTAATGTGTCTTTTTGACAGAGCCAAGAACGTATTTTCAATTGTCTTTGTACCTTTCCATTTTTATGGCACTGATTCAAAATAAGACTTTTGAATATATTCCCCAAGCGTTTATCTCCACTTTTACCTTGCAATGCTTTTCACAATACTTAGCAAAATCGTGCTCTCATGCATTAAAAAACAGTGTAGCTACTTTTTGTTTAATGGCACTTTGACCAATGTCAAAAACAACTGTTTCTAACCTCCGCATCACCTCTTCTTAGCACTCCAGCCATCGCTTGGGGGGGTCACTGCTCTCATTGGCTCCTGTGACTTCGCTTCTCTCTAACAGCGAGCCAGTTAATAGGGCAGCCCTTGCCAAGATATCCGTATTGATCTTCTTCATATTAGCCTTGTGCATTGCACAGACAGGGAGAGAGGTTAATTAGGCGGATAAAAGCAAAATGGCCTTGATGAGACGATACAGGACGCCTGAATTTTGTCTGCATGCTTCTTTTCAGCTTAACTGTATAGGGCTCTCTTTATATATTATCCTTTTACTTCAGAACTTATTTACAATAATGAATATTGTATAATTTCAGAAGTCATCCAGAAATGTGTATATTCTGTATATATGGAACTCAGTTCTTAAATTAGTAGTTAGTAGTTAATATACAGGAATCACATAAACTGCCAACTTTCAGAATTCAAGTTTTTCTGTTGAAAATAACATTTATAAAGCCCATCATTTACAATAATGTGCACTTTAATAGCTCTTTATGAAATTATATTACAGGTTTTTAGACCAATGTAACCATCATATTATGGTTGAGTAGTATGGTAGAAAGTGTTAAGAGCAAGTGGTATTATTAAACAAAGTGTACAAAAATAAATTATTTCTCTTATATGTGAGGGGGATGTGCTAATGATTGTAATAATGTAGTGTTTTAACAGTATGTGAAATAATACAAACAAATTATGTATATTATTTTGTTAAGTTTACCTGCTCATAATAATATGAACAATCTCTAGGATTAACTAAGACATACACATATCTTTATCATGATTCTAAATGTATCACTTCGGCATCTATTTATAATAATAATGGAGTAATCACAACGCTCTTTGTAACACTGTGCAGAGTTGTGCCCATCATTCAGAAAGTGCCAACATGCCATTAAGTGGCAATATCCAATTGACACAGTAAATAGCTAAGTCAAAACTGACAAGTTTAGTCATAGTACAAAAGGGTCTGTCACTATATCCTAATTATTGATGTGATGGGTCTAATTGTTCCTGCAAACATAAGTAGAAATATGCATATTTGGAACATTAACAAAAGAAAATGTCTGACTGATATAATATAAACTCCAATCTATCAAGTACTGATTTTACAATTGCTAATAAAATGTTAAGCTAATGTAAACAGTACATTAACTGTAGTGTCAAAATGTATTTAAATATCAGATGCACATATTGTTATAATAATTTATTCAACACATATCTGATATTTAGTGTAGTTTAATATAGGTAAAAAGCACATTAAATGTGGGTGTACTTATACCCTACACGTCACTAAAGGCTCTAGTATCTGTTTTCTATAGTGGACAGTCATTCAGAGGACATATGAAGAGATAGTATGAATGAAAAATGCGAAAGCAAAATTTTATATCTGTAGTCTTGTCAAAAGTACCTGCAAAATCAACCAATATTTATTTTTTGGACAAATCTTGTGCTTAAGCCTTATGTAATTTATGGTGATAGAATCCATTAAATTATACACAGTACTCATCAGAGCTTTCGCCCAAATGCTACCCATGCATGAAACCCACTAAACAATACTTCATTAACATTGATCCCATGTTTTGATAACAAATAATAATTAAATAACCAACTATACATGCATTTCTAATGTTAAAGCAGTCAAATATTGACTACAAAATATTTTTACGTTACTTTTTCTTATTATTCTATGATATATGTATGAAATGTCATGTCTTTAATGTGAATACACTCCAAGATGTCAATGATTGTACAAAGGAAAATTGATTTTGCCTTTCACACCCTAAGTGACACAAAACTTTTCACCTTATATGACAGCTTCATAGAATGTCAAATACTAAAGTGCCTATAATTCCATAGCCAAGTGGTCCATATTCTGCTACATCTAACCTGCCTTAAGATATAGGCACCACTTAATGCCTGATAGGTGTCAGTGATAGCTGCAAGTCACTATAAATAATGTTATCTAGTACAACATAAAAATTAATGGCCAAATATAAGTGAAATGTTAATAAGTTAAAAAAAAGTCTAAGAGGTTAGTTTGACACATGTTATATGATGTCAGTGGCAGTGTCAAGTGATGTTATTATGCATGTTGACACCTTCTGGCCCTTGCTGAATTTAGTGATAAAATAACAACGCTAAAGTATAATTAAAAATCTTTACTGATTATTATACTAATTGTAGAATGAAACCTGGCACCATAGAACAATTATATTGTGTAATTATTTTATGGTATGCTTACCACAAATTAAATTAGTTATCATTTATGTGAAATGTACTATTTGCAATGTGTCTGTTTATTATGCATAGTTATATACTAAATATATATAAAAGCACCCCCATTCTCATGTAAATGTACTTTACTGTATTGTTTATCTACCACCCGTTAGTGTAGGCACATTTATTTGTTCACTTATTTTCACAGCGTGTGGTTGCTCCCTCTCCCTTAAAAAAACACTTAGTGTGAATTAATTAGGTATGTATTAAAAGTGCAAGCATCACACTGTGTCGTCTTTCTAGTCATTGATTACTTAATTGTCCAAAACAGGACTTGAACAAGGAAGTGAGCTGAGGTCAATACCTAGTTTTAAACAGACCTCTTTTTCAAACATAAACTAAAATGTCCCTATGCTTCCATTTATGGAATGTGAAGGTGATGATGTTCTCTTATCTTATAGCCTTATTCTTCTTCCATAAATCAGGGATCAGGGACAAGACATATTTTTGCATATTGATAGATACAGATATTGACTGGTTCTCTTATTTACAATTATATATGCACAAACAATTTGTATAGAACCATATTTCACAGTATATGGCTAAATCTTCAGGTGGTGGAAAATAGAGCTTTGTGTAAAAAAACTTTGCACAATTTTCTAGATGCATGGAGCTTTAATTCTCCCTGTACCAAAAGAACAGAAAATTCATGGGCAGTGATTATTTTAGTCCAGTTTTTTTCATAGAAGGGCTCTATGGCCCTCATTCAATTGCAATTTAGCCAATTGAATAGGGCTCTAAATAAGCACATAACATACAGTTTTTAAAGAAGTTTTTAGTTAGGTTTTCACTAACTAAAAACTTCTTTAAAAAAATATGCTATGTGCTTATTTAGAGCTCTATTCAATTGGCCAAATCTCAATTGAATGAGGGCCTATGTTTATGCCGTGCAACATGATTAAATGGGTTTCTAAGTTTTCCACTGTGATGCAAAATCTTGTTGCAATGATCAAAAAGTAGTTCCCATATCACTAAAGACTGACATCGCTCAACTGAACTAAACTGAAAAAAATCAAGATATTTTAGAAACATCCTTACATTTTTCATAGCAACCTAGGTCACACAAGCCAGTGGAAAGTTGTCAAAGGTTCTCCTAAAAAATTAAATTCGAGTGGAGTGATTGATATTTTCCCACACCAATGTGTATTTAATGTTTGTTTTCAAATATATTATTGCATTAAAACATATTTTTTGGATTTGCCAAATGTATGAGGAGATTACATTTATTAAAAATCAAGACTGATGAACATTGTTATTCTGAGAACATACATAGTGACTAAGATAGGTTTCAGCAGATGCTTGTTGACCAATATGATTATAATGCTCTAGTGTTGTAGAAAAATATACATTTTTTCCGTCTATTCTCAAAAAATCAGGTAAAATAAGAAACAAACAGACATCTTTTGTACTTTTTGGTTTATTATGCAAATTTGGGAGGGCAACTCACAAATTCTATACAATAACTGATGTCGTCATTGAATACATCAACATACAGTCTTTTTATAAGGTTTTACAAACAGTAATAATCATAACAACACCTCCCTCTTCTAATTCAATGGGATATTAATTACACTTCTAAGCCAATTAAGAAGCACGTATCAAGCATGGATGCCACCTTAAATCATTGCCTAGATCACCTTTTTTCCTACTAATAGTACGCAATCAACAAATTATTTTTCAGCCTTGAAGTGACCTATTCTTGAGCATGCATATTTGTTTTGGGTTAAGAAATGTTATTGTCTATTATAAAAAAAAAAAGCCTGGGCTAGTGGTAATCATAATGAACTATTTTGCAGTTTAGGTTAACAAGAATACTAAACAACTCTAAAAAGGTAATAAATGCTATATTTATTTTTCTTGAACGCTAGATACACAAGTTCAAATTCAGAAAAATGTGTATTTGCCATTAGGATATACAACATGATGAAACCTGTACACATTCACCCCAGTGGGGCTGCCCGTTAAATGTTGACCTTGTAGAAAAATACATATATTAATAACATTCTTTGGTTGAGGACTACACCTAAACAATAAAGGGTGATAGAGCCTACAATCCACCAATAGGTTTTTCAAGAAGTAAACCCTGTTGGTGCAAACTTAATCTCAATGCCTTTCTTTTGTAGCACACTTTTGATCTCCTAATAATGAATAGGGTTAAAAGATTAATGAAGCAAGCCATGAAGCGGTCCTTGGCAGTGGGAGAGATAATATTGTTCTCTTTGCTTAAGTCTCTTAAAGACCTCTCTGGAAGCTGTGGGATAAGAAAGGCATCTGTGGGGCATCTGAAAGTAATATTTTTGGATCTCATTCAATTTCTTGTTTCACAGATTTTCTGGTTTAGTCATGCTCCTTATCGAGAGAATAAAAATATCATGCTGAGAAACACTTGGCTTTGCTTTGTCTTTTATTAGCTAGGAGGAAGAGGCATGGCAGACTGCAGGCAAGCGATATAGACTTAGAAAAGCACAAGTTTTGGAAGCTGTAAACATTGGACAGTGTGGAAAGACCACATAAAAAAATAGGCCGTGAGAGGTTGAAGAAATATTATCGACAATGTACATGACCGAACATAAGAGAAAATATGGAAACAGCATTTGAGAGATATTGAATATTATAAGTTGAAGCAAGTGTGTGTGCATGACAGATTAGTACTAGGAAGCATAAGAGAAAAGCTTAAGAACTGATATGTAAAGGGATTATTATTAGACAGGATAAAAAGTAGGAGACATCTTTAAATATCAGATTGGGATGATAAGGGCTTTCTATACATCCCAAGGCCATTTTCATTTGTGCACCCACCCTTATCTATTACTCCTTTACTCTTGCTATGTCCCCATCCTTTATAATAAAATCAGTGGATTTGTTTATTTGTAAATATGTATAAAAACATACATAGAAACCTAGATATGATGGCAGTTAAGAACCAAAAATTACTATCTTTGCTGTCCATTCTATCTACCTAAAAGTTTGCCTTAATTGAATTTCACAATAGTCTTATACTAGGCATGCTTAAACTCCTTAATTGAGTTTAATTTCCACTTATCTTTCTTTAAAGTATTACTTTCTCAGATTACCCCTAAATTGTCCAACTTCCAATTTTATATCCTGGCCTCTCATTCTTGTCTTTCTCTTTTTCTTGAAGACACTTCCCTCTTGGCTATTATAAAATTGTTTGATATATCTGGAGTTTTCTATCATATCACTCCTCTCCCTTCTGTCCTCTAAAGTATGCATATTCAGGTCATGCAGTTTTACTTTATGAGTCTTGTCTTCTAGACCATGCACCATTTTAGTCAAACTTCTTTGGATTGTTTCCAGGTTGTCAATATAGACTACCGTAGGGCAGAAATAGTGCACATACACACACTGTTCCATGACACTGTACCAGCAGTTTGGCTACTGCTCTATGAAAATGGGCTGCCCTAGGTAGAGTACACAACTGGGTATATGTGTAACAATGCAAGGAAAATGGAGAGGAGATCAGGCATAAATATAATCTTTTCTTAACCCTTCTCCATGTTACTAAAATAATATGTTTAATATAATGTTAAAAAAAACGGTGGTAATTTCTGTAATTTTTAATCTTTTATTTCCTTTTATTATCAAAGTATTCACATATTAGGAATAAAATAAAATTAAAATTGTAATGAAGTCAATCACAAATAACCATTTGTTTTTTCACCCCAACTACAAAATCTATACTGTACACTTTTTCACAAAATAATTAGCAATTTAAAATACCATCATGCTCATCATTCTACAAGAATAATTTATGTGAATGTACAGTTAAATATATTTAAAAAAATGCATGGAATTGTAATTTTTGACAGATCCGCCTATTATGTATCTGTTACTTTGCTAGTAAACAGGATCCATATAGACACAATGTAAAAAAATAAAATATAACTTTACATTTATAATTAATTTTACATTGGCCTGGTGGTGACTAATGTATACTATGTGCATGTTTTCAAAGAAAAAAATAAATTGTTATTTTTGATGGTCTCTTTTGTTAAGTATGTGTCACTCTACTAGCAAAAATAGATCCATATATTAGATGCAATGTAAAATAAAATGAAATATAAAACTTTTTCACATTTTAGCTCTCCATTTAGCTCTCCTTTAGTACGCCTGATTACCAATATATGCAAGTTGTAAGAAAACAATTGTTGCACTCGTTCAAGAGGAACAACTTAAATGTCTTCACAGTTGAGATGTAAAGATTTCAACATCCCAAAATATTTTTCTTCAGAATTATCCTGTAAATGCAATCAGTAATTGAAATTCCACTTTAAAATAAAAAGTATTCCGGTGGCTTTTAAATATATATAATCTCATGTATGCTTTTTTCTAAGCATCCTCAAACATAAAATAAAACGTAACCTTTATTAAATGGACTCTATTAGGTTGAAAAGGATCCCCAAATAAAGTATTAAGAGAAAGAACCACCGTAGTTCAAGAAAAAAAATCACTTCTTTGTGATTTACATAAACTAACAACATTAGAAGCTGTATAAGTCATGGACATAAAAACATTTTTAAAATAAAAATCAACATTTTTCAATACTCTGTTTATGAGTGCACACCACAATTACACCCATTCTTCAGAAACCTTCACCTGACTCAGCTTCTGCATCTAACTATCGCTTTATCTCTCTACTTCCCTTGGCTTCAAAACTGCTTGAGTGACTCATCTACAACCTTCTTACCCAATTCCTTTCCTCGAACTCCCTTCTTGACCCGTTCTAATCTGGCTTCTGGCCCCAACACGCCACAGAGACAGCTGTCACAATAGTAACTATTGACTTGCACACCACCAAGACAAAGCTCACTTTTATTTTCTAATTCTCCTCGCTCTCTCTCTGCTGCCTTTGATAAAGTTGACCGGCCTCTTCTAAGTTGTCGGCTATCTTGGCATCCGTAACACAGCTCTCTCATGGTTCACAAGTTCTCTAGAAAACAGTGTCTCCTGCTCTCAAGAAATTTAAATGCCTCACACACACTTCTACTAGATCATCATCGGCACAGGCATCAAACTTTATTTTTTTTTCTAGTTAAAAGCTAGCTTTATGACTCTTTGCCTACTTAACTATGTTATTAGACTGACTCAAAATGTTTACATTTTCTATTTTCTTTATTGGACATTGGTCCTTTAAAAGGAAAAAAATATGGTGGTGGGTTACAGAGCAAGGATCGTGATAAAAATATAACACACAGTATGTATCCAAAAACAAACTTAGTTTTATTAATTTTATAAAGGCTAGGGTTTATTTTCGTTTTAAAGTTCCCCATAATTGGTCTGCAAAGAAGTCATTTTTCTAATCATTGATAGTACTTCCTTAACCTGATTTTCCAGTTTATTAATAATGTGTTTGTCACAGCCTGGGCTATTACAAATTGAGGATCTATCAGAACAACCCAAACTATATTTTGGGTGCCTGTGTTTTAAGTGTAAATATATCAACTGTGATCATCTTCATCTATGTAAAGTACTATTTAAAAAAACAAGTTTATAAAAAAGTGAATTCTATGAAATCCTTAGGTGATTGCAACTTTTGGTTTTACAGTATATTTCATTTTTGGTAATAAAGAAACTTTTCAATTTTAATGCATCATTCCGGATACACTTCCCTGGTGTTATGGAGCTCCCGCTTGTACCAATCAGACTGACCTGATTTTTCTTTACGTTTCTCTAGACTGAATAAATCTTAAGTGGACTTTTCACAGAAAATGGAAATCCTAGTTAAACATCACAGTTTTAGTAATTGTTGGATCCAAAAACATTTCTCAGTTAGGTGAAAAATTATATTCTATGGAGAATAACTATATATGATGTCTTCTAATGAACCAGTCAATAGTTCATAGTGGAATATTTTTCATGGAAGATTATTCACACTCTTTTTCGCATTTATCTTCCCAAACCATATTTTTTTCACTCTTTCACATCTGTTAATAGTTTTAATACATATTTACATTCCCCAAAAGTGCTTACAATACTAAAGGCCTTATTTCACACATCAGTCCTGTTTCTTTTCATTGCGACTTTTAATTCTTATTATCACGGTTTAAAATATGTTGAATATATCATTACCTTATGATAATATTGATTGCACAACAAAATGCTTTTACATAGGCCATTGTAGTGCGCTTGCATGTATTCCATCCCTCTTAAACCATATATTTAGAACAGGTCATTATATCCATTACAACTTAAAGTTGTTCAAATCAATTGCCCCTGGCATGTTCTCTAATAGATATAAAGAAGTTGATAGAATATAAGAGGTTTTTTTCCCTCTCGGCATGTTCTTTTTCCTGTCTCCTTTGAAGCCTTGAACCATATTTGATCATTGACCTTATTTTATTGCAAGGAAGTCTTACACTTATAATAAGCATTTTTGAATTGCCTTATTATTACATTTACTTGAGGGCTGTATCCAACATGGTAACTGTATGTTCTAGAATATAAAACCGAATATAAAAACATTTACATTTTATAAGATACAGAACTCAGAAAATTCAAATCATGTATATGTGGAATATAAGACATTGGCTTTTTATGGCCTTTTTGGCAAGAAAGTGAGTTTCATATTCCAGAAAATAACTACCACAAAGTACAGAAAGGTGCCCTTGCTTCACATTTAATTAATTACTTTAGCAACTAGTGCATATTGCTATTTTTGTCATGCTTTGAAAGTCTAGTGATCTTGCATTTTATTCAGCCGTTTGAGAAGAAATTCTCCACCTTCCAGCTTTCCAAAAATATGTTAATAAATGGACACGCCGGTTCTTGCAAGGCACTCTGTGCTCATCGTAATATACAGATACATAATACATAATTTATAAATCCCAAATTATTAATTATTTCACAGAGAATATATAAATATATTGATTTAAAGATTTTAACTATACATTTTTCTTTAAAAATGATTTTAAATCTAGCCCACCAGCCAATATAAATCTTGCCCACCAGGTCACGGGCAGTTTAAAATCTACCCCCACACTAAAATTATTGGACGGCACTGATCTAGAGATATACATATATATATATATATATATATATATATATATATATATATATATATATATATATATATATATATATATAACACTGTAGAATAAGATAGCGGTTTGTAAATAATTATCACCATGATAATAATACTTGCTACACTTTGGCATAGTGGAGATGTTTAGAAGAGCATTGATGTAAACATAAAAATTGCCTCTAGAGTATATTGTGTACGAGTTGTATTAAACATTTTTAAAGGTCAAAGTGGGTATTTGCCAATGAGGACGGTCCCAAAAATTAACACAAATAAGAAAAAAAAAATGTTTTGAAGTGGGATGTAAATTAAAAACCAAGGCACATTTGAAATAAGGGATGTAATTAGAGATAAGAAAAATAGATGAGGAATGAATAATGTAAATTATTCTGAAATTAATTGGAAAACAGCAGAGGGATCTTAGCTGTTCAGGACCATGGGAGGTTTCTGCCTACAGCAGTTTGCATAAAGTTACATGAAGCAGTGAGCCTTGGTAAAACTCTGTTGCAATGATCCACAGAGGACTGACTAAAGGGTATACATTCCAGTTTGGATAGTCAGTGAATGTAGAAAAGACAGTACTTTGTAATAGTGTCATGAAAAAGAAGCAAAAAGGCTTAGTAATGATGTTAATATGGTGAGATAGGGAGAGAGAGCAATCTTTTTTAAACTTTAGTGGCGTCCTTGTGAAAAAGGAAGTACTGTAGTTTATTTTGACAGGGGAAAATCTATATGAATTTTGCTATTCTGCAATGATTATGGAAATTGCATCTTTCACTAATTTAAAATAGAGGTGACAGAGCTTCAGCGGGTCATTTCCATGATTACCTCTATAAGGGATGACACACATGAATTTGTTGTAATAATTTTGTCACTGCCATGTTTGTCTATATATTATCAATATTGTGTATGTGCGCAGAGTTAAGGCACTCAAGTAGTGCTTAAATATCAAACAAGGTGACTGCTAATGTAGCAATATCTTGCAGTGATTACAAGAAACTAAGAGAATATGTGATAGAGAGCTTAGGAGTGGTAGACGTTAAAAAACTTGGATTTTTAATGGAGGTCTACTGTAGGTATTGAGTGGGATGATGCGATGGTGACTATGGAATGTGGATGGAGTAGTAGAAGATAAAGTGGTATAGAAAGAGGAGAGTGGGAACAGGGACAAGATTAAGGATCAGAAGATAAGATGATTAGACATTTAGACATGGTGCAGGAGCGAGTAAAGAATGAGAAGGGAATTTGAAGGAGGGAAATGATGAGATGGAATCAGGTGAGAAACTGAGATGATGGGAGGAGGGTGAATGTGATGAAGAAGTGTTAGAGATGAAAAGGAGATGGGAGTAGGTACGCTGAAAGAGCTGAGGATTGGATCACTTAGAAGGTTGGACAAGAACTTAGGATATAATTTAACAGGTGAAACATCTTCCCTAAAACTTTATCTTCATCTACAGTAACATTTGCAGTAGATGATTAGTTGTAGAAAGATGCCATGTGTATGATCCCTGTGGGAAATCTGTCTCAGAGCCAAACAAAGCAGTTAATTAACCTTAGAATTGGCAGTACCTCCACATCTAGAGTCTTGACAAGGGCAGGTATTAGTCTTAAGGACCTAGAGAAAATAAGAAAAAAACTATATTTATGTGTAATACCATATGAAAGATTCAGCATGCACCCTGGGGATGAAGATGAACTAAATGCTATGTGTGAATAAATATGCCTGAGCTGAGTGAAGTTCGCTCATTCCTTTCCGTATACAGGAGATTGTTTCTGCTAACGTTGCTTAGCAACAATAATTGTCACCATGGGTCTCATTCTATTTTTTTAATTCCATAAAAATGACTGTAATACTGTATGAGATCACATTGTTTTCATTTTGATTTTAATAACTCACAATATGCATTCAACTCACACATGAAAATAGAAACTGCCATGCCTTATTTGTTTAGCTTTCATTCTCCTTTGCTGTACCATATTTACATTTGAAATAAAATCTTATTGATTCAATTTGAAATCCAGGAAGATAAACTTTAAACCAGAATTAACCGAGATACATTTAACATACTATTCTACCTCAATTCATCATTCTGTATTTTGATTATGAACGAATGTTAAATAGCCTAAGATCTCTAACAAATGCTCGTTTGAGTTGATTAACTACAAAGATCCTACAGCCACCAATGTGCAGATGACTTTGTTATCGTTTCATATTTGTCTTGTACTGTGTTTAAACGATGCATCATACTAAAGACAGAAATTGATTTAAATAATACTCCTTTGTAATACATTAGCCTATGACACCTGGGAAGTTATTAATACTTTGTCTGAAATTGTAGTTTGGTAATGGGAATTTATAGCCTTCTAATATTAATATATTAAAATACAAATGTAATTGTTTAGGAAGTTTTCCAGAGGTTGAATGCAAATGGCCAGGACCATGGTTCACTGCATCAGTATGAATATGTCTTGTGAAAAAATAAAATGTATATTCATACAATATACAGACATAAACTGTCCAATGATGTTATATAAATAATCAAGTACACATTTAAAGGGAATAGTCACCAGTTTTGTATTAGAGGGCTGAAGACTTTGGAGGATATTTACTAAGCATCACAAGGACTGCAATGTTCTGTGATGGTTGTGATGTGCTCTACTTCCTGTTGGGAAAATTGCCATTGCAGCCCATTGCATACTAGGGGCCTCATTCTATTAGCGGCCGCAGCCGTTGCGGGGCCGCAAGGACCGGCCGCAAGCTATTCGGCTATTCTATTCCCTTACGGCCGGAGGCTCCGGCAGGCTTGCGGCCGGTGTCTTGCTATCTCTTGCGGCCGCTCGCGCCGGAGGAAAGCCTTTGATCTAAAACGGCCGCAAGAGTTTTGCTATTCAATTGCTCCGGGAAACCTCTCTGCAAGGCTAAAAGCGAGCCGCAGCTTACTTGCAGGAAAGAGGTCCCGCTAGCACCAATTAAGCACATAAAATAGCTCAAATAAAGCCATCCTGCACTTTGAGAAGACTATAAAGGGATTTTAGGTGTTAGAAAAAATAGCACATAATTATCCTGTACTCAAATCCGTAAAATATTTTATTTTTAATATCCGTAAAATATCCATGTAAAAAGTCCAGAGTGCTTGGAGCACCTCAGACCCGCCCACGCCGCAGCCGGAAAATAAACAGTTAATTTGAACTCGGGTTTGGGCAGATGTGCAAGCTTGAGAGTGGGTTACTTTTAATCCTCATGTCCCCCAATATGATCCCTAGCATTTACAGAGCTGTACAGTGCAGGCTTGAATTTATTTTTGAGTTTTTATATTTCACAGATTACGGCCGGTTCCAAGATATGCGGCCGGCCGTAAAAGGAGATCCTTGCGGGGCCGTATAATAGAATCGCGAGTTAACTGAACCCCCGCAAGGAATCGCAGCCTTACGGACGATTTACAGCCGATAATAGAATGAGGCCCTAGGTCATCCTGTAACAGACCCTGCATTAGCTTAGTAACTATCCCATAAAGATAGAGATCAAAACAATAATGGGAAATGTTAAATGGTTACAACAGTATTATTATTGAATTATATTAAAGTGTTAATATAAAATGAAAGAGTATATATAAACTACTTAATATTTTGTATTTGATATGTGCTGCATCAGTTAACAAATTGTTCTCACATACCAAGATAGAAAGCATAAAGCAATCAGGCATGTATCTCATCACTAAACCTAACCCTAAACTTGCTCAAGACTAATTTAAACCTAAACAACAACAGATTTTTTGCACGAAATATGATTATAAGAATTTAAACTCTATTCAGTTAAATTTAAATTTTGAAAGGGAGAAAAACAGTAAAATTGATATTATGCAGGGGGTCCATAAATACCCATTCCATAATATGGAGCTGATATCATACAAAAATGGCTGAGAAAGTTGCATTTATCAAGTTTGCCTCAAGTTGCGTTCAGCTAATATGGATATAATTATGAACAATGGCATGAGTTTTTTTTTTTTCAATCTAAATTTGAGCTACATAGAATTGCTTAATGGTTTCATGCACAAGATTTGTTTCCTATTTTGGTAGAAACCATTAAAAATGACAGTATTCCAGTAGTTACTGTATGTCATACTATACACTCCACCCACTGAAACACACTTTCAATATTATTATCTTTATGGATGAATTCTAAGTTATACAACATTGAACTACAGGCATATTAGTGCTACAGAACTGGATACTAAAAGATAAGTATTTTAAATAGGAACTTTATACCATTGAATAGCAGGTACAAATAACTAGAAAATACTAAACAGTAAGCCTATAGTAGCAATTTACAGTTTCAGATACTTTGCAGAAGCAACAGACTAACAGTCTGTCAGTTTTTGGACACCAGGCACCTGTTTCTTTCTGCCAGTCTGTTGGATTTTTAAAAAAATATGTAGTGTAAATTTTATATGAAAATTGCTTTGACAAGAATATCATTACTTAAAAGAAAAAAGTAGAGCCTCCCCAGGGACTAACACAGTGTAAATCTGTAAAATAGTTTATTATGACATGCTTAAAATATATTCACTTACAAGATAAAGCATTAAAAAGTTGCATTCTCTGAGTGAAGTATAAATTCCTTCAGGATTTGCTATATCTTAGCCAATCTTATATAATAATTAAATATATTATGTTCTATATCTGTATATAACTAATTAGACTGTTGTATAACATATATTGGTGCTTAAAAAGTTATCCAGTGATGAAAAAGGTTGACTACGATCTAGGAACTCCAAAAGAATATTTTGTACGAGGCTTCAAAACTTTACTCACAATATTTAACATTTTAATTCTTTATCTATAGTTTAATCATTTTTGTGTAGTATCATTACTTAAAAGACCACTATGGCCATTTGTTTTCTATATAGTGGTTTGAATAACTAAACATGATAATCAAATAAACATAACTTATACACCCTTTTTATGAAATCATTTTTGCTTCAGGCCTCTATTTATTTATTTATTTATTTTTTTGCCTGTTGCTGTCTTTTTTACTTTTGCAGAAAGTGGTATATGCTTCCATTTAGTCCCATTGAAAGCACTGGCAGTTCTAACTTCCACACTCTCATTGTTTCACTCAATGTAAAAATCTACATACAAAATAAATGTCAAAAATCTTAATTGCAAAAAAGGTCCAATGATACCTCTACATAGAGAGGGTTTCAAATCCAGGGCATCAGGGATATTATTAAAAAGTATATGAAAGATAAGGTGTATATAAAAGATCCATACCCCAAACTCCACCAAGAAGTTAATGAGCTGTACATGTAATTATGGATAATTACCAATTAACCTCAATCTCATTAACCAATCAGGGAACCATGTATTCCAATATAACTAAACTAGCGACTTGCCCATCAAAAATTATGGCAATAAAATGTGAAGCCTGGCAATGGTATTTGCCACACATCCCTCTAACCTGCCTGCCTTGCGATGAGCACCTTCAGCGCCCATCGCAGGCCTTGCAATGAACGCCTTTGGCGCCCATTGCAAGCCTCTCCCCCCTCTAATTTACTGTATTCACGTCGAGCGCCTTCAGCGCTCATTGCTAGCTTCTCCCTCCTCTACCTCTCCCACCATCTACTGGATGGGAGGCGCTCATTGCGAGCTTCTCCTCCCCTCTTCTTTACTGCCCTTGAGATAAGCTCCTTTGACGCTCATTGTGAGCCTCTCCCCCCTCTACCTCCCCCACCTTTACTTGATGGGAGGAGCTCATTGCAATCCTCTCCCCTCTCTACTTTACTGGCCTTGTGATGAGCGCCTTTGGTTAACATCATGGGCCTTGCAATGAGCGTCTTTGGTACTCATTGCAAGCCTCTTCCCCCTCTACCTATCCCCCCCTTCTACTTGATGGTAGGCGCTCATTGCAAGCTTCTCCCCCCTCTACTTCCTCTGCCTTCCCTGTGTCTCTTCCCCCCTCTCCCTCCCCTGTATCTCTTTCCCCCTCTCTCTCCACTGTTTCTCTTCCCACCCTCTCCCTCCCCTGTGTTTCTCACCCTCTACCTCCCATGTATCTCTTTCCCCCCTCTCCCTCTCTTGTGTCTCTTCCCCCTCTCCCTTCTCTGTGTCTCTTCTCCCTGTCCTCTCCCTCCCCTTTGTCTCTCTCCCTCCCATGTGTATCTACCCCTCTCCCCCTCCCCTGTGTCTCTTCCCCACTCTCCCTCCCCTGTGTCTCTTGCCCCTCTTCCTCCCCTGTGTCTCTTCCCCCTCTTCCCTCCCCTGTGTCTCTCTCCCTACCCTGTGTATCTTCCCCTCTTCCCCTTCCCTGTGTCTCTTCCCCACTCTCCCTCCCCTGTGTCTCTTGCCCCTCTTCCTCCCCTGTGTCTCTTCCCCCTCTTCCCTCCCTTGTGTCTCTTCCCCCCCTCCCCTGTGTCTCTCCTACCTCCTCTTTCTCCTGTGTCTCTCCCCCCTTCCTCTCCCTCCCATGTCTCTCCCCCATCTTTTCCCTCCTGTGTCTCTCCCCCCTTCCTTTCCCTCCTGTGTCTTTCCCCCTTCCTCTCCCTTCCGTATCTCTCCCCCTTCCTCTCCCTCCCGCTTCTCTCCGCCTGCGTGCCCCCACTCTAAAAACATTGTTGCAAATTTTCAAGTGTAATTCTTAAAAAAATTAAAACTTAGCTTTAAAGCTGTAACAAAAAAGAAAATCTTTTAAAAACATGCCATTACTGAAGGCATCAGAAATAAGCCAATTATCTAAATTATAATGTATGTCTTTTGTGTCAGGGAGAAATGTATCTCCTCCATCATGACACATAGAAGAATCAATATAACAGAATGTTTTGTTACATTATTACTAACAGTAATCTTTTTTACAGCTGATTTATTTAAACATTGGTGCCTGCGGTGGCTATAGAATAAAACCCACAAAAAAAAACAGAGTTACATTCTGATTGTCGTCCCCATCATTGGCCTCCGACACAGAAGCCGCAACTGCTTTATATGCCTATGCTGATAAATCAGTATGTTAAAGAAAAGCGTAAACATAATTAGCTGTCAAGCCTCTTCAAAAAAGTATTCAAAATAGAAATATGGTCACAGTGGTTAGATGCATAAATCTATTTAGAACATGTATATGAAATAAAATATCTAAATAGTTCATTTAAGAAATCCTTATTGTGATGTTAGATTTGGTAGAGCGCAGTGATTCTTCTAGGATGTAGATCATTGTAAGGCAATGGACTTGGGACCTTGGAAGCTTCCCCAGATAGTCCACAACTGTTTATATTCTACCACAATCCCTAGCATATAATTATTTGTATCCCTTCTTTCTCCATGGGTTAAGCCCACTCAATTCACTTTCCTCTCCCTTCCCCAGTATATTAAAAACAATTCCAATGTATGAAATATGCATTGCTTCAGTGATTTATGTTGCAAAACACTATCTATGTTAATTAGTGCTGCAACATGTGTAGTTTTAGTGTTCAGTTAATACTTATTAATTAAATGGACAGTAAATTCACAAATGTTCTGTCATCTATTTAAAACATCATGATTTAAACATTACAAAGATTTATTTTTGTATGAGAAAATTAATTATCCAAGTCAGCAATGTAACCTGCATCAAAACCCACTGTGATATTTATGCACACCTTTCATATGGAACATGGTCAAAAAACATGGTTGATAAATGCAAACATATTTAAATTGTAGGTCTAATTGAATCTGAAAATATGAGATAAATTACAAAATTAGATCATGGTAATTTTACAGGCCCCAATAGAAGATTGCTTTGAATCTGAAGTAGATGATAACATCCCTGGAGATTTCTACCACCTGCTTGAAGGATGGATGCAGTTAAGAATAAAACGATTTGCCTAACATGTCAACATTGCCTGATGGGTTGGTTCAATTTAAAGTGGTACTTTGTCCAGGTTGATGATTTTGTCTGATACAGATCACTATTAAAAACTTTTTAGTTACCGTAATTGTTCTTTAAAAAAATAAAAAGCATATACTGAAAGTGTCTAGTTTGTCTGCAATTCCTGCCATAGTTTAAAATAGACAGAAAAGCCTTACCCCAAGGATGGTGGGAAAATAAGCATGTTGCAGTGTAAGCTTTCTCAAAAAAGATCAACATCTTTAAAATCACAATATATTAAAAAGTTGTTTATATTGTATAAAGGCCATAAAAAGGTTATTTTAACAGTGGCTTCTTGGAATTGGAAAATTGTTTAAAACTTTTTCATTCCTAAGTTATCTTATGGAACATGAGTACTAAGATTTGACTAAAATAAGAGTTCTGCAAGGCTTCACTTTTTAGCATATACAACCCAATACCTTGATGTAAAATCCATGTTCTATGGAAGTCATTGTAGTTAAAAAAGTGAATACATCAATATTAAAATGTGCCCTTTCAGTAAGCCTATTTCCCAGTGTTACCTCAAAAGCTGAATATTACAAGATGCAACCAATAACTTAATTATGTTCTCATTCACTGTTTCCGTGGCCTCAATTATTATTCAGCCATGCACTCAAGCATACAATACTTTATTCCTATATTAATGCCCTTAAGGTGTGGTGCTTTAATATCTTATAATTAAAAATTGTATATTGAGTATTAACTCAAAAAGCAGTCTTGGTAAACTGCTAGAGTGGAATTTTTATTAGAATTTATAGGTTAATTGGTATAAACTGAAAAATAACATTGCTAACTTAATGATAATACACTGTGAAGGTTTAAGGAAATATTTTATTGTACCCTAGTGAGTGATGGGCTTTTGAAATCATGTGGGAGCTTTCCCGCTATTAATTGATTCCTTTCTATTGTTATATTGAGGCATGTATACAGTAGGATGTACAATGCCTTAGGCCATCATTGTAATAGAGCTTGTTTTATTTTTTCATTTATATACAACAGCTTCAGCCCCCTACGTCCTCAAATTCTTTTAAGTTTTATTAATGCGTTCTTATGTTGGCCATTTAATGCCTACAAAAAATATTGTCTTTTTATATTTTCACAGCATAGCAAGTTTTTTTCTCTTTGGTACTTATCTGGCATTTTTTTTTAATGTATTTTGTTATTATTCACTTTTTCCAACAACCTGGCTTTACCTTATTTTGATGTGCCTCTTTTTGCCTGTGGGCTTCCTTCTGTCACATTTTTGACGCTTCTCGTCTACTTCTCACAGTGAATTCCTGTCTACAAAACATCGCCCTTCAAACCTCCAACAAACATGAGAGGTAAAGGAGTTCCCCTGCTGCTTGATTCCCTTCCCAGCCCTTCCCAGCCTTTTGTGCTGTGTCTGTAATTACAATGTGTTTCCAATGTAATCAATTTGGTAAACAGCCGACTGAATGTGGTTGGATGTATAAGCAATCTTGCTACGGCAGTAAACATCCCACTGGCATCTGTCTACAAGCCAGCCTGCCTCTGGCACCCCTCAAGCTTCTCCTCGCTGTCATTGCACAGTCATGGGGGAACAATCTCCTCACTTTCACAGGTCATTAACACCTTGCTACCAGGTAGCTCTTGTAGCTGGAACAGAAAGTTGTACCAGTGGGGATTTTTTTAAACGACCAGGCAAACTATTACTGCTGGTGAGGACTGCAAAGCAATGTGCTGAGATATTCTGGCAGACCCATAGTTATGAGTATCCTACTGAGACCAGCAATTTATTATCTCATTGAGATGAATGAACCAAGCTATTCAGAACAGTTGTAGCAAAAAGCAACTGAGCAAACTTATTTAGTAGGAGTAAAAAAAAGATCTGAAGATTTTTTTTTCTTTTCTGAAATAAATAGTTTAAAAGAGTTTAAAGGACCCCAAAAAATATTTATTTTGTTAAATCTAAAATAAAGCATTTTATGATGCTGTAAACGGAAGATCATATTGCGGAATAAACTGCTTTGGATATATAATTATTTTGGGGAATTGTCCCTATCAGAGAGTTTATAGCAATATAGTTGCACAAGTCGTTGTTGTTTAGTCCTTCCGTCGTGTTTGGCACTCAGTTACCATATGGACGCAGCACACCAGGCATATCTGTCTGTGTTTCTGTTTGTGCTTATCCTTTATTGGCAAAGATACTGGAGTGGTTTGCCAGTTGCTTCTCCAGAGGACC
Organism: Discoglossus pictus; assembly: GCA_027410445.1. Classification (NCBI taxonomy): domain Eukaryota; kingdom Metazoa; phylum Chordata; class Amphibia; order Anura; family Alytidae; genus Discoglossus; species Discoglossus pictus. Next base: position 251,559,896 of record CM050164.1, read on the forward strand.
ACGTTTTATATGACTTCTCTCCTATGACCTGCCCATCTTGGGTGACCCTATATTGTATAGCTCACAGCCTCATTGAGATACACAAGCCCCTTCACCACAACAAGGTAGCAATCATAGTTTTCTGTTCACAGAAACATGTCCTGTTAGTTTCAAGGAAGTTTAAGCAGTTTTCCTTGCTTTTCTTTTTTTAATGCAAAAAGCAACTTTGATAATGCTTAAAATGTGCTCTCATAAATGCATGTTTGAAAATATTGCATTCATTGTTTGTTAGATTGAATGTTAGAAAAAAGAACAAAAGCCCAAATGGGACACATAATATATATTATCAACTGTATGAGCAATGCAAGATAGGAAGTAAAAGTTGTTGCTGTGAGGGTATGTAATTTAAAGTTTTCTTTTCAATTTTACCCATGAATCACAAATCTCTAGAGTCTTACACTAAGACTCACAATCCATGTTTCATCTTGCATTGGCAGATATTGTTGAGATAGCCTTTATCTTCTGACCTCCTCATCCATCCATACTCAGAAGTCACATGATCTGCCTGTATGACAAGTCTCCAAAGCAAGCTGCTTTGTGCTGGATCACTTTCTAGGACTTAAAGCAGTGTCTTCTGACCTATCATGCTTAGTTCTTGGTGAAAGGCTATGAGCTTTCTAGTCATTTAGCCATCACATGCAACTCTCTGTACTCTTGCTACCTCATCATCTCTGACACACCTCTGCTGTTTAGTATTCCAGATGCCAATGAACATCGGAAAATATAATGTAGATTCAATGTGTAATATCAGTGGGTTCTGATCTATATAAAATTACTATAAATTCTAATTTGCTTACTTAAACATGAGATGTGAAAACACGAATCAGGTCTTGTGATAATCAGCCACCATTTCAGCCATATCTACTTTTGTTTTTGGCACGGTGTTCTTACATGGTACAACATTAGGAACTGTTAATTCCAATGCAATTTTTAATTAAACAAATGTAATATTAATTTGTTGCATATGTATGAGTTATTTTATTTACGGAGAAATTTTTGGAGTGAATCTAGTAAAATAAATTCTTGGGTACCTTTCTCTTTTTTATATAAAGCACGAACATTTTATTAGTTTAGTATAATGGTGCAATTAAGTATAATGAGTTCTGTAAATCCTAGAAAATGCACACAAAGCAGGCAAGACAATACAATACAAGATAACTCTAATATGAAGCTTGCAATCCAGAAGAGAAGATCTGAAGTGCGAGACAATAGGTTACGACTCTTGTATCATGGACAGTGGTTGAGTCAGACGGTTGCATCCACTGGAGGCGGCATTTTGTTTTCAAGTTTGAACCTGTTGAATGTGTTGGCATATATTTGGTACTTGTGGGTTATATGTGAGAAGGATTATGTAGTACATATTAAAAAGGAAGTAATCATAACTGTGGATTTTTTTCAGAACTTCTGCCACATTAAACTTTGTTTCATCCTTCAAATAAAAATGTTTCAAAATTGAGTCTGATAGCATGCTTGACTTATCATAGCATTAATCTTAAAATATTACTGTAGTTTGGCGTATGATGCCATGAGTCCAAGGATTTCACTTGAGGACTTTGTTTTATGCATTAATTATATTTAATATGTTGCAGAAGGACAGAACAATTGTACACACACACATATATATATATATATATATATATATATATATATATATATATACATATATATATATATATATATATATATATATATATATATATATATATATATATATATATATAGAACAGAACAATTGTACACACACACACATATATATATATATATATATATATATATATATATATATATATATATAAAGTCACTAGAAATTAGAATATGAAATACTTGGGTTTCAACATTTCTGTAACTCACATATAAAGAAGGTTTTTTTATCAGTTTTTTCTGTTATGTCTTACAAACAGCTTGCTCTCCAGAACTGATACAGTTCTCTGTACATTTACATACATGCAAACTGAATATCACTATTGACCTTTGATCCAAGCTTTTTGATTTGGTAAGAGCGTGTTTAATTTTGAAAATGCACATTGTGAATAAATGTATGTGAGTGCTAATATCTCTTTCTCTCTCATTTCTGTTTCCCACCATTCTCTATACAGTTGCATGTCTATCTATCTATCTATCTATCTATCTATCTATCTATCTATCTATCTATCTATCTATCTATCTATCTATCTAGCAATCTATCTAGAAATCTATCTATCTAGCAATCTATCTATCTAGCAATCTATCTGTCTCTCTCTCACACACTATCCTACTTAAATACGAATAAGTGCATTGATATTTGCTTCCTTGGCATTTTGATTTGCATGATATTAGCTATTAATATTTTGTCTTCATTTATTATTGATCTGTCTGATGTCCTTAGTGTTACAGGAAGGGAGGATAGTACTGAGAATAGACAGAATTGGGTAGAAAATTATAGCAAGTACAGAGTATATTACATTAATATAGGATGATAAACAAGTATTCATGGCAAAGTTATGGTATACCATAAATATATGTAGCGGGCAGGTTTATCACAATTAATTTGAATATGAATCAGACCTTTATAGTGTATATGTATGTCTATCAAGATAACTATATATGTAAACTATATATTATTTGATCTATCGTTTCCAAGATTTCGGGTAGGTTGTATTACTTAAACATATCTCACAGCTGTACCTCTGTTCGAGGGGCAGTCCTATTTTCAGTGAAAATCCCATTGTCCATCTTAGCCTCCCAGTTGTCCCTCTTTGAATGAAAGTACAGAATTTAACCCTGACCATGTCCCACTTTCTCTGGCTTCTCATGTTCTATCCTCTGAAAATCTAGAAGGACATTAAATGGAATGTGTTAGAGTTCTATAGAATATATGTCTGTATGGAGGTTTGTGCACATATTAAGTGTTTGCCTAAAATATCCTATCGAATGATGGAATGATAGAACTACCTAATGGGGCATTATTTTAAGTATATAAATGTCCATCTTTCACCATTTGAAATGTTGTGAGCTATGCCCTAGAGTCACATTGTGCTGTAAATTTGCAATTTAATGTAATCTGACAGTGTTCAATGTAGATGCAGCCCACCTTCTTTGTATGCATCTATTGTCAATCAGAATAATTGATGATTCTGCATTAGTTGCATTTTTGGAATTCAAAGGTAAATAGTAGTTTCTTATTATCCTGTCCATTGGGTATGAGGGAGATTCTGCTTGTACGCCTCTGTTTAACTGAAGGGTTAACAGATCGACCCTGTCCTCCATACGTCTGGCTCGCACATCTCCCTGATGAGCTCTGGCCAAGTTCTGGCTGCGTGGTGAGTCTGCATTCAGCAGAGAGCCTTGGTGTGAATACTAAGTAGAAAAATAGTCTTTGCTAACCCCCACTAAGCGGTGACACAGTCCTCCCCCCTCCACCCACTCTGTGCATGCAGTGTGGATCTTCCAGTCGTAGAATTCACGTTGTAACTGTTAAAGAAACCATTAGAGCACTGAGCACCAAATGATCGCAGCTCTGAACATGTCTAGCAGTGCTAAAGATGCTTCAGTGATTTTCTCAGCTTGTAGTCTTTTTTTTCTATTCTGTAGTTCTGTGCAATCACACCAAATAGTTGTGCTCTGTGCTTAAGCTGTGGGGAAAAAATCAAACGAGAGGAATATTGTAGGAAGATCAAAAGAAAACATTATTTGAGATGAAGCCCCATACTGCTTTACAATGATTTAATTAGATACTCTTATATCCTTGTTTTTTTTTTTAATGGAATAATTTGAAGATAAATAAATGTCTCTAGGTTATACACAGCATTATATCATTCTGTATTTCATATTCTAAATCTTGAACCTGCATCTCCCCCTCCTGGGCATCTACATTTTGGACAATATCCACCATGAACTGACCCATACTCTACATAGAGACATGAGGAGGATCATTTGACTCCACAAGTAGTCAACAGTTCTTTGTGGTCTGCTGTACTATATACTCAAAACACTTAGGCTTTGGAGATGAGGGTTTTTGTGGCTTCAAAATAAAGTAAGGTATATTTGCACTGCTTCTTTTTCTTTAGACAGACACTATATGAGTGTTTTTGGGGAACATGCAATAAAAGGAAGAATATACATATTATAGTTTTTTTTATATGGGGGTACAGGTGGCTTAAAGCTTAATCTCTTTACAGAGTTTTCTGAACTATGATATCACAGTGCTATGGGCAACTTCATTGAACTGAATGTAAAGGGTATAAGAAGCAGAGATTTAATTGGATTACAGTGTGAAAGAATGTTATTGGCTCATTTGCATGGTATGTGCCAGTAAGTAGACTTTAACCAATCTATAGATGTATTTGGAGCAGTACAGTTGCAGGTTGGTGCTATGCATTATTTCATTCTCCTTCATATTGTTTTACACTGCTTTGCTTAGCTTGCTTCTTTCCTGATGTTCATTTCTTCTTTTTCAGCGTCCTGCAAAGTGCTGCCTACGGTTCATCCCACAGCCCTGCCTCCATCTCCAGCTGCCATCCTTCCAGTCAACTATCGTCTGTCTAATACTCGCTTGGCATTCTTCTTGAGAGAGGCTGGGCCTCTTCCAGCATGGAATTCAAGCACCCCCTTATTACAACGCTCAGAACCTTTTGTTGTTTTTCAGACCAAGGAGTTACCAATTCTGAATGTTACTTTGGGGCCTTTTACTGCTGGACAGGTGCTGCCAAAGGAACTACTGCAACCCTCAAGTACTCTAGAGGTCCCTGACCGTCTTACTGTAAACTGGAAAGTGCGAACTTACATCATTCGTGCACGGGTACCTGCTAACCATCCAGTAGTACAGGTTCTTTTTTATGTAGCTGGCCGGGATTGGGATGATTTTGGTGTCACAGAACGTCTCCCCTGTGTTCGGCTTCATGTTTTTCGGGAAGTTCAGGAGATAAAGAGTTCTTGCCGTCTAAGGGGGAGTCTGGCCACTTGTCTAGCTCAAGCTGAACTGCCTCCAAGTTGGTTTGGGCCAGCAGCTGCACCAATGGGACGAAGGAAATCCTCCCCTGCTGGGGCAGAATATAGTGGAGAGAGTCACCAAGTGGAATTGTTCTACACTTTGCATGCACCAGATTACAATGGAAAGTGCCAGAATGAACTGGGCATAAGAAGGGGAGGAGAAGCCCCTACTCAGCACCCCCTTCTACGTATTGGTACTGTTAGTTTAGATCAGCCAGTTCAAGATGAGCAGATGCAGACTCAGCAATTGGATACAAATATCTTCATCAGTTTACCAGACAGGCCATTACGACCGGGAGAGATCCTCACCATCATGCTCTATTTGACAGCAAATTCCAGTGTAGAGCACTTCACACTCAGGTAATTATTTGCTATAAAATATGGAATAATCTAATATTCTGATGCATAATGAAAATTACTGTTTTCTGAAAATGTTGCCCCTATTTACTATAGTTGACATGTCTTTTGCCACTTGGAAGGAGAGTGAGGCAACCAAGATTTTTCATTGATGGGCTATGGACCATGAGGTTTCAAGCAGAAGCTTGTTGCTGGTTTGAAAGCTCTACGTAGATTTTTTCTAGCTATGGGTGTCAGATACTGTATATTTTATACTGTTATATATTTTATTACTTTGCAATCATAGCAGTATTGGGTTGTTTCTATCATAGTGTATATTTCACTTGTGTTCATGAATATTCTATTTGTATGATTATGCTAAATAATGCTATATACTATGAAACACGTGTCCAGACCATGTTTTGCCTAATATTTTATTTACTAACATTCTCTCTGTTGGGGATGGTATAGAATTTCCATATTATTGTTAATGGTAGGATTATTCATATTTACTGAAAGTACTGATCTTTATTCTTGTTCGGAGTGGTTCCAGTCACTACATAGTGGTGTTAGGATTCTACCATGAAAACGTACATATGGATAAAACTTTATTTTGTAGAATCAAAATTAAATGGTGGAATCTTGGATTCAAGCCAAGTGGTTTCTCCAAATCCAGTTGTTCTGTTGATTCTGACACACAAACATAAAATGGAATTCTTATTCATTTATCACTTTTTGGTCTTCCTGCTTAGCACGGTGCAGACTGACTGCACTGCTATTGTCACTAGCACAACCACAGATAGGACCGTTTAATCAACATAGATTGCATTAATTATGCAGGCCATATAACCTGGAGCATGCTCACTTTAGATAGATGGAGGTCAGGGGATTTCAGCCATAGCCTCCTTGTCCTACAAGACATGCTCTAAGCAAGGCTGTGTCTACCTTTTTGGAGCCCCTGGGCAGTGAAGTGGAGGAGCCCCTGCGAGTGAGTATGCAAGGTATGCACAGACCTATTTTTGCAATTTCTGTATGTGTAAGTTCCCTTTCCTGTTGTAACTGTCTTGTTCTAGGTGATTACCCCCTAGTATCCAGTCTATAAACTGCAACATTTCATTTTTTTTAAAGCCAGGAAACATTTTTTTAATAAGTGGCACCCCTCACAAGGAAGGTCTCTTGGGAGGCTGCCTAGTTGGCCTAATAGGTAATCCGGCCATGGCTCCAGGCAATCTGTTCTAGATATTAATCTATGTAGAATTGTTTGCTTTATGGACAGTTGCATACAGGACAAGGGGGAAAGTAAGGAGGAATGTAGCAGAGACCATTATTAAGGGAAACTGTAATTTTAAATTATATTTCCTTGCTAAAGATGTTCTTTGATGCCATATACACATTATTTTAATGCTAATTAATGATGAACTTGTATAGTGCTTATATTGGCCCTTTAATGAGAATCATCAACACAAAACTGAGCAGAGCTTAATGGGCCACAGTAGTGAACTTTCATTAAGGTTTTACTTGTTTATTTAGTAACTGATTACAATAAATAAGTATTTAAAGAAAAATAATGTTACATTTACCTCTATGGTCATGCATTTCAAATGCACAATTTTGAAGAACTACACTTGATAACATGTAGAATATTTATGGAATGGAGAATAATACAGCTCCTAATTACTTTTTATATGCAATTATCATTTTGTTTTCTGCTGAACTAATAATTGGAGGGGAATTTAAATACACAGGAAGTTTCTGTCTGAACAATGGGAATTTGGCTTCTACTAGATCTAATGGAGTTGTCATTAGTTTACAAGGCCATACCCACCAGATCAACTGATCCATGCAATATATATAAAAATATCTCAGGTAATAAAAGCTAAAAATTTAAAGGTGGTATTCATTTCTAATTTTGCTTTCTAAAAACATGTTGCACATTATCAAGTTTAGTTATTTAAAAACTGTATAGAAAAATAGAGTGAATGCGTTTTGTGGGCTCATTTGCATGTGTCTGTCCATGTTTATAGTTTGCATCTAAACATTGTATTTCTTGGGAATCAGAGCTGTACACATATGGGTATTGCCTCGTACAGGGGAGGGATTTTTTCACGGCTCGCTATAACTTTCATACATTTGTAGGTATGTACTGTAACTAGACACTAACAGCCTTATTAAATTGCGATTCGGCCAATTGAATAGGGCTCTATTTAAGCACAGAGCATATTTTTTTTACAGAAGTTTTTAGTTAGTTAACTTCTATCCAAAAGCAAGGTATTCACTAACTAAAAACTTCTGTAAAAAAATATGCTCTCTGCTTAAATAGAGCCCTATTCAATTGGCCGAATCGCAATTTAATAAGGCTGTAAATATGTTATGGTTGGAAGAAAGATGATTGTACATTTACATGCAAGTCTCACACAGGCCAAGAGATTTGTTTTTCCAACACAACTTCTCAATAAACGGTATTTGAGCTGTAGCTAAGGATTCTGGGAAGTGACATGCAAATGAGGATCAAAACATTCCGCCTCTTTTACTCAGGCCAATTAACATGGGAATCGGATTTTGTATGGATAGCATATATATATATATACTGTATATATATATATATATATATATATATATATATATATATATATATATATATATATATATATATATATATATATGCATAATAGTGCATTTGTGTTCATATTGAACGTCTAAAAAACTTATTTCCTGCTAAGAATTCAGAGAAATACAGTTTTGCACTGCATTCTGGGAACCTGGGCAAGGGAATTAGTCCACAACAGGTTTTACTCTTTAATCCCATGCCATTTTAAACATGGCTCATTTTAATCATATGGTATTACAGAGCTTTAAAGCATAGCATAGGATGGATTATGCAGGAGTTAGGAGACCTACCCACTTTTTTTATCTCATTAGCGTGGGGCTGGTACCTAACATATATAGGGAGAGATATAGATAGATAGATAGATAGATAGATAGATAGATACATTAATCTATTTATGCATGTGAAAACAAACTTATAAAGCCTTTTTTTCTTTTACAGCTACAATAAGCATTGCATGTAGAGTACTTGATACGCAGGCATTGGTGACACGCTTAACAGCACCTCATCTTCACCTTGTGAATAGACACAAGTAAACTTAATTGCCAAGCATTATCTGTTTAGATGTTGTATCATAATTAATTTATGAGGATTTTGTTTCATATTATGTCTTCCATGAGATCTGAACAATACATTGCCTATAATTGTTTTATTTGTTGGAGAGGAAATAGGTTTTTAATCCCGATACCTGGAGAAGGACGTGCTTTAATAAAGCTACAAAGGAGTCAAGATTAACTTTCTTTTCCTTTTAACATTGCTGACAAAACAATTATAGTGGAGGACACAGGGAAGTGATGACCAATTAAACCCATCGTTCGTATGTCTATTCTGGGAGTCACTTAAGCAATAAACTGAGACTCGTGTGCCATTAAGTTGTCTGTCTGGCAGCTTAATGCTGTGAGGAAGGGAATCACAAGAGCTAACAAGAACACTGCCTCTGAGGAGCCCGGGCTAACAACATGCAAATGGGGATTAGATGCTGTTTGACCATTTTATAGCTGCAATTTACTTAAGTTTTTTTTTGCTTAATTTGTCAAGTGCATGCAAGGATTTTAAATGAAACATTTTAAATATGATTCAATATTAACATTCACTATATGTTCTCCACCTTATATATATAGAGGTCATTTAAAGGTTGCTGCTTTTCTACCCATATACATAGCATCATCCTGAATACAAAGTACTTTGCACAGACAATATGCAGATGCAAAATTAAGTGCATGTGCATAGTCTAAAGCAGATGTTTCACAGTGTTATCCATTTTGCATCTTTTATGTTTCTACATTACAATCCACTTTATACTCTTTTTTGTGTATACCTGTGTTTTTTGTCAGTTGTGCAAGTTTACTCTGTAGTCATATTTAGCAGATGCTGTGCATACTGCGGTATATCTTCAGTGATATATTGGAATCCCATATCAGCTAATCATATACCAAAAGTAACCAGTCTGTAAAATAATATCCATAGTCTACTATTATCAACAAAAATAATAAATTACCAATAATAATAATAATAATAATAAGGATGAATGTTCTAGTCCATAGGTTTACTAACTGGGAAACATAATTATTAAAACACTATAGTCATTTATTTAAAATATACTGTATGAAGAACTACACTTTAAACTAGGAAAGTGTTTTTAGAATTTAAGAAAAAAAACTAATACAGCTTCTAATTTATTTTTATGTGCAACTAGGCTACTGTTGAATCTGTCATGTTAGTTTTCTGAAGTGGGAAGAGACTTTGAATGCACAGGAAATTTCTAGCTATACAATGAGAATGTGGCATTTATAACAGTCAGTGGATTCATTAGGTTTAATGCAAAGCTCATTCGTTTAGAAAGAACCCCACTCGTCGGAGAAAACATCAGCAGAATACGCTTTTAAACACATTGTATCTTCCTTTTTAATTAATTTTATATTTTATTAAATGTATAATTGTTACTGATGCTTATTATTATCCTTTATTTATAAAGCACATACATGTTCCATACAGCTATAGAATAGAATTCAATTTGTAAGAGTATATACTCATGCAGTTGAAAGTCCAGTGTAGAGATCAATAGAGCATTTTGTGGATAGTTGTTTAGCTGTATGTTGGATCCATTATGGAAAGGAGTGGCTGTGTATCAGACAGAAATATGAACATATCAAGATAATATATCTAATTTAGAACTATATGAATTAGCCTATGTGTTTATAGGAAGCATTTTAAACTTTTAAAATTGGTGACTTGTGGTAAGGGATTCAAGCAAATATGTGCAGAATGGGAATAGCCCTTTATATAGGAGACAGAGTGAAGGGGGTGGTGAGTGGAGTATGTGGAGACGGATGTAGAGATGTAAGGTGCTGCATTGTGAATGATATATTTTTAAGTTACAGTCAGAATTTTGAATTGATTTCTGGGAAGACTATGTGTAAGAACTGGAATTGATGATAAAGTAGATTGGAAACGAATACCAATTAAGAGGGGGTTAAAGAAGTCAAGGCAGGAAATGATGAGTGAGTAAATTAGAGAGTTAGTGGTTAGTGCAGAGGTAGAAAAGAAGTCATGAAGCTGTTATCTGTCGTCCAGTTACAGAATATTGATTTTGACCTCTTGTAGGTAGCCAAATTAATTTCGTCCTGGATACCATATTTTCCTTGGCAGAGCATCAGGCAGCAGCAAGTTGGTATATTCCCTCCTCACTACATATGTTATTCAGAACAGTTGGTCAAATATTTATCTTTGATAGTTTTATAAACCACTAGTCATCTCCCCTGCACCTTGATCCTAATATCCATTTTACAGTCTTACCAACTGTAACTTATTTAGGTTTTATTCTGCCTAGACTCATTTAGATTTGTATGCACCTATGTCCCAGTCACTGCTCCTTCTTTCCCCTTGCTATATCTCAAATCATAGGTTTATGTATATATATATATATATATATATATATATATATATATATGTATATATATATATATATATATATATATATATATATATATATATGTTCATGGTACACATTATTCTATGGTTCCGCAGCCTGGACCTCTAGGCAGAAACTCTCCACTACACATGAAATAATTTAAAGATTATCTTGCATACCAGAAAATATTGTACAATTTGAATTATTTAATTTACTTCACTGTAATGTAATTTATTTTTCAGTGTTAAGTATGAGTTCCATATCGGCTAGGACAAATGTCACAGAGCAAAACCAAACAAGTTGTATGTCATTAAAGAATCAATGTAATTACCTTTTTTACAGTGTCTTTTGAACAATTGAACGTTTATTATTTGCTAATTGTTTTTTATAAAGTTAAGAAAGTTAATAATAGAACCTTTGGATTTTTCACTTGTATGAGCAATTTATTTTTTTCTGCAGGTTTATTTTCCTTGCTAGGCTTCTTGCCGTTTATTTCTCAATAAGGTGTGTCCTTGGCTTTGCATTAGTCTTAATTAGTCTACATTCCCACTTTGCTTATATTCAACATCTCCTTCCATCTGAGGAGTAGATCATAGAAAACTAAAATGGTAGTATAGTTGCATTTAAAAGTACTAATTTAGAGACTTTATTATGTTTTATTTTTAAGATATTTTAAATGTATGAAGACATTGACAGTTAAAGAACTACTGCCTACACATGAATGTCTCTTTTAAAGTAATTGTGAAATATATATAACATTTGTAGAACTTGCCTTCTATTGACTCTAGAAGGCATTGAGATGTCAAGTAAATGACAAGAGAAAATCTGAAAAACAGCTAAGAATTCAAGTCAGTGTCTGCTTCTTTCATCTATTTTCCTGTTCTTTACAGCTCATAGTTTCTTTCAAGTACAGACTTCTTGGAGAAGGAAAAAGTAAATGTGTGCAGCTTCATATAAGAACAATTTATTTTTAGGCATTACTAGTCCTTTATTCTGCAACTAAATGTCTACCACAATCTGAAATGTGACAAATAAAATATAATTCCATCATTTACCCTGTTATGATGTGTGCTGTTGAGTCCAGTCTCTGATGTACTGCAATTACTTATATAGTGACAGTACATGACTTGAAATGTACATTACAGAGCAGTGTTTAAAATGAGCATAACAGCATTTGAAAGCTGAAATATTAGCGTACTCTTCTTGTGGTTTAGTGCATTGCGTGCAACTCCAAACATTTTTTTCAGTAAGAAGTCCTAATTTAATTTTTGGTGGTAAAGTAGGGTGAGCAGATGCCTCTGTTTTTCAGGGCACTTGACCTAAGCACTGTCTAACGATGCATGTGCACTATAACTCCCGTTTAACAAACAATAAAATACAACTATCAATTTGGGGTATAAAATGGTATAACATTTCTGGTGGGGGCAAAAAAATTTTTTTGTTATAATTACAACGTAGACGACCTAAACCTGAATACACATTCATGGCTACAAGCAGAACAGCTGTCCTACTGTTGGGAGAGGCTTTGCTTTTCTTCCTCTACAGGTGGGAATTCCTTCATTGCTATCCCTGCCGTGACAAAGCCATACAATTTCTAATTATTGTTTAGTCGTTCAGTTATGTACGACTCTCCATGACCCTATGGACTGCAGCACACCAAGCATATCTGGTGTGCTTATCCATAAGGATATCTTGGCAAAGATACTGGAGTGGGTTGCCAGTTCCTTCTCCACTGGACCTCAATTTGCCTGGCTCTGCTATGACCTGCCCATCTTGGGTGAACCTACATCGTATATCTCACAGCTTCATTAAAGTACACAAGCCCCTTCACCATGACAAGGTATCGATCCAGAAGGGGACTTATAAATAGTACATTATACAACTGAAAAAGCATAGAGCAGGAGGGCAAGAAAACATTGAACCCTGACTGGGTCTGTGGGGGCAGGAATGGTGCAAAGAACACCAGCACACGCAAACACACATATATATATATGTATACTAACTCCTCCCTCACCAGTCTACCCCCTATGTAGCTTGGCCTGGTTATGTGGTGCCTATGACTAGCCTTGGCATGCCCTATCTCCTGATTTTGTCCTCTTTTCCATTTAATTTGTATCCATGTGAATATCCCTGACAGCAGGATAGACAGAATAGAAGCTGATATAAAGACAATTGCCCAAAATCCCAAAGTACATGTCCGTGAGCTAAAGTATATTAAATAAATAGTGATAATAATATCCTGAGAAATACAGTTATTGCATTTCACTCTGGGAAACTGGACAGGGGCATGCAAATGAGTCCACAATACATTTTAATCCAATACCACATTATACATGCCTCCTTTTCAGTATATGCCTGCTGTAACACACAGCTTTAAAGCATGGCAATAAGGTGGATTATGCACAAGTTAGGAGACCTACCCACAGACCGCTTTTTCAAGTTTAAATGTCTCTCATCAGTGTGCGGATGGTACCTAACTCCTGATATAGAAATTGCGGGAAGGCTATTAACCACATAATCGTTTAGCTTATTGTAGCTAAGAGTGATAGACGCCGTCTAATATAATAGTACATTTGAGTTCACATGTGGACTTCTTTAAAGTTAAATAGATATACCTGTCCCCTTGACACCATTGACCACTTATAAGAAATCATTATAATATCAGGTCAGCTTACAGTGCTGGAGACGCATGAAGAGTACATGTTCATAGTCACATGTTCTGTAAATGACACAATCCTGTACCACTACTGTATGTCTTATCTTTGACTCCTCACTGAAGTTATTCTCATCTGTATTATGTGTACATATATCTGCTGGATCACAAAGTGCATAACTAGACACTTTTCAGCCTAATCAAAATCAGTGAGGCTTTCCAAGCAACAAAATTCCTCTGGCAGCTTGGCGCAAAGGAAGCGAACACGAGAGAGAGGGACTAAACTATTAGTGTGAGAGAGAGAAATGAGTCCCCAAGGAGACGCATTTACAATAGTACCATTTGTTCTGCAGTAATTGCTCAGGTTATTAGCATAAGCCCGACAAACCATATGCTTTGCCGTGTATTCTTTTATTAGACCCAACGTGTTCACTGCCCCTAATCAGAGAACTGCCTGCGCCTGCGTGCACTTATCCTCAAGGGACACACAAGGACAAGGATTCACTGACACCTAATCCTCAGGTTCATATCCTATTCTTCTAGACCTCATCCTAAAACATTCGAGTACCGAACTCTGTTAAAATTATTCTATAATTCTGCATTTACTTGTTTGCTCTTTTGAAGAGCTAAAGTTTAAAGCTATTACTTGCAATTATTCATTACTTGGAGTAGCAATGACCTTATTTGAGCTGCTTGATCGAGCTTCTTCCTCAACAGAAAGGGGTTTGTCAGAGTAATTACATTGTCATGAGTCCTATTAAAGGCATATTTCAATTTGCTTGATTATGAATGCATCTAATAGAGGAGAATCAGCAGTTTATGAAAACATTTTTTTGCATGGCAAAATACCAAAATAAACATTATTAAACTTCCCTAAAAGTTTGCTAAATCTCTTGAGATAGCAAGCAGTTGATTTTCAGCATTAACACCCAAAGAAATCCCTGATAGCATTAGCATAACATTCATAATACGTTTTGGCCAATCACAGGCAGCTTATACATTGTATCAATTAGTAATGACAGTTTGTGCAGGAAAGCACCATGGGATATGTAGTCCCCTGTACAAGGAAGCAGGTGGAGCCAGACATTGTTCTCTAGATCTGCTGCTTTTGGCTTAGAGGTTGGTAAAGATATAGATATACCTATGAAAGTGCTGGCAGAACTGAAGCAGGAAAATGTGCCTCTGCATTCAAGGTCACCTCCCACTATATTACCTTTTATATGTAATTATGCAGCAGTGGAATCTACCAATGTGGTTTTTCTAATCTACTGTACATCCTGAGATAATTGCACAAGGGAATGTGCCAGCTAAAACTACCAATGCTTTTAACAGGACTAACTCAGTAGTTGATAAGGACACATCCTCCTGAGAAAATTTGCATATACAATTTAAATGTGTGTGTGTGTTGTGTATTTTTGCATGTTTTGTATTTTTGCTTTACTTTCTAACGCATTTTCATCATTATAAAGCTAGTTATTATAAAGAATATAAAAATGGGACCACAGTGGTCCATTAATAAATCAAATGTTATATTTATAAAAAAAAAAACATAAAGGGACATTACCATATCAAAATGAACTTGGTTTTAATGTAAATAATATATATATATATATATATATATATATATATATATATATATATATATATATATATATATATATATATATACAGTATATATATATATATGCTGTAGCTGTACAATTAACTTGGTTTTAATGTTAATAATATACAGTATATATATATAAGTTGTAGCTGTACAGTACAGTAAATCATTCCTGAAATATTTAGCATTGATTGTGATGCTGAATATGCTAATTAGCAGCTTGATAAGGGTGCATTGGAGGGCATTGTTTTGCCACCACAGAGGCAGACAGGGAGAATGTGTTTCTAATTAGCACATCAAAAAAGTATGGAGTAATTAATATTGCCCCTTCTGGATCACTACTGTGTTGCGGTGAATGGTCTGGTGTACCTCAGTGAAGCTGTGAGCTATATCATGTAGGTTCACCCAAGGTCTTAGCAGAGAGGTCAGAGAAATTACGGTCCACTAAGAAGGAACTGGTAATCTACTCTAGAATCTATGTCAAAAAAACATTATGAATGAACACAACCAGAAACAAAGATGTACCTGGCAGAAACAAAGATGTACCTAGGGTCACAAATAGTTGGACATGACTGAACAACTAAACTAATTAGTATTGGTGGGTGCTTATTTTGCATAACAATGCAGACAAGTAAATGCTGATTATCTCAAGAATGGTTCACTTTAGAATCCAATGGTTTTGTACAATGTATAGCTTGCTATCTTTTGCATGCTTTTTAGGAAATACTTAAAAAAACAACTTAATTTTGTAGTTACACTAATTACTTAAATAAATATACTGTATAATTAAATATAAATATAAGTATAGTTCTACTTCTTGTAAGTTCTTTTGCTGGTTTACTAAAAGATATTTCATTCTATAAAAATCTTCTTTGCTTTAGAACTGACAACAAAAATAAAACATATCTATTGTGATTAATGTGAACGGTAAAATAACCAGCAAAGCTATGCCATGTTGTTTAGAGTTCTGCACTGTATTGCAAGAACAAAGTACATGAAACATTTTTTTTGTTGCATTAAAAAGAGGGCACTGTATTTGATAATGCGCCACAGTGTGTGTTTTTTTTTCAAATAAAGGTCTCCTAGCCATGGCCGGATTACCCATTAGGCCAACTAAGCAGCCACCAAAAGGTGCTTCCCTCATCTTTTTTAAATTTTTTTAAAGGTTTCTGGCTTTAGAAAAAGGAGATGCTGCAGTTCATAGTCTGGATTCTAGGAGTAACCACCCAGAACAAGACAGCTACAAGAGGAAAAGGACAAAAATGGGTGCGTGCATACCTTGCATACTCACTCGCAAGGGCTCCTCCATTTCACTGCCTAGGGGCTCCAAAAAGGTAGATCCGGCCCTGCTCCTAGTACAAAAATATATTCAGAAGTTTAACTTCTCTTGGGGGCTTCTCTTGGGGGCCTTCTGCCATCCAATGAAATCTACAGACTAAAGTATGCTCTCTGTACTTTCTGTTAGTTTCAATGATGTTTACATTTTATTTTATGTTTTTACATACAAAAAACAGCTTTTTTAATATTTAAAGACTTGAAATACTCCACAGAGTGTTCTGTTGAACAGAAAAAAAAACCTTTAGCAAA
The DNA here is from genome assembly GCA_027410445.1 of Discoglossus pictus. Classification (NCBI taxonomy): domain Eukaryota; kingdom Metazoa; phylum Chordata; class Amphibia; order Anura; family Alytidae; genus Discoglossus; species Discoglossus pictus. The sequence continues at coordinate 251,576,598 of CM050164.1, forward strand.
AAACAAATTTAGTGTGTTATATTTGCCATAATAATGAATTCATAGAAAGAACTGTTGGATGTAATTATCATGCGTCATCTGTATCAGTGCAGCAGATATCGGCTTCCTCTCCTGTTAGCTGGAATGATAGTGAGATAATGTCATTCAGAATTGGAGTTCCAGGGGTTTAAAATGTATATTGAATTCTGAAGTAAACCTTTAACACAGCAGGGAAATGTGAGAGTTTTACTTTTACTACTACAGTCTTACTGTTGGCAGTGTTTCTTAATGGACCAGTGAGGTGCCCTATTTATTATGCTGCTATAAAGAACTGGATTTGATAATGTGAAAAATGTTTGTAGACAGTTTAAAATAAATAAATACAACATTTAGTTTTTATTTATTGCTTTATGCATTTTGTTCAGGTTAGAAACTTGAGAGGAACAGTCATGTTGAAAGACTGCTGCTATAAATTGCCACTTGGCAACAGAACTAAATAGAAGGCAATCCCCGGTAGTGGATTCAGGCAGACCAGCACTCCAGATGGAATTTGCCATGGCAGAAGCAGGGTCAGCTAAATTTAACATTTTCTTTAAAAATATATATATTTTTTGCTCATGGCTTACATAACTGCTAATGTTAGTTTGTTACATGCTTTACAAACCTTTTAAGTTTTTCCAAAAGTACAGCAGTCTTTTAATTCCAGATCCTATGAGCCTTTTTGTGTAAAAACTAATTACAGATGATTAAGGATGCCATTTAATGTAATCGGAAACTCTATCAACTTGAATCTAAGATAAGTTGAGATAAGTTGTTTTCTTAACCCCCATAAGAAGAGTGCATGACAAAGAGAGAGGTTTTCTGAAAGGACTACTGTAGACCTATATTTAAAATAAGCTCTTTCATGATCTGATATTGGAAGATGAAGAGGTGATTTGTGAAAGAAGTCGTTTACAGAAAGAATGGTAGACAGTCTTATCATAAAAAAAAAAAACTTTTAGGTAGACATAATAGGGAGACTAGATGGGTCTTTTTGGTTCTTATGATTCTATGGATGATTATGTTATACCCATCTGTTTTATCTATGCTATTTTGACTGACCCTTGTGTGTAGGGATAGCTTTGAAGTCAACTTGTTAGTAAAGCATTCTGGGTCTGATCAAAAGGCTAATAAGGCCAAGGCAGAAAACCTAGCAATGCTGGTCAAAAAGACCCCCAACCTTAATGTCCCTCCTTACCAATTTCTATTATATATTTACTGCTCTCTATCTTCCCAATGATATTCTCTTTCATTTCCTCCATATCGCTCATTCTTTTAACCAATCTCTTTTTTTCGCCTCTCTCTGTCACCATTCCTTATCTATCTCTTTTTCAACATTAAAAAACCAATGTAGTTGGGAAAATCTTCACATGCTTGTGAATTATGTAACAAAATAACAACATTAGCAGGTATGCAAGATGGGAACATATAAGCCTTTCACAGAGCAAAATGTATATTTAGATGATAGTTGTGTCACAGGTGACTCTATCTTAGACTTCTAGTCTGTGTGCATTTTTAACAGAAGGGAACAAACATCTTATAAGCGTCCACTGTTCCTCTCACTCCTCCCAGGTATCTAATCTTTCTACAAATAAAAACTAAATGTCCATCATCATTAACACAAAACTAAAAATAATAGTTATAAATAAAAGGCTGTAATTATTCATGTATGTATGTACGTATGTGAACATATTTTGGCCATCATCAAGGCAAGTTCCTCAAAAGAACAAAATGTAAATATTACATTACACTTACCTGCTTCTCCATTGTCCCTTCCCCTAATCCCTATCTTCTCTTCCTTTTTCTACATGTCGACATCTAGAAAAGACTATCACCCTCACCCAGCCTAGGTCCCATACAGTTAAAGATGTGACCATTGGTGAATAGTTATGGAGCCCTCTCCAGGATACTGTGTATGAGATGTGGCTCCACGTGCTTAGGAGGCTGCAGTGATTAGCAGCACAGGTAGCTGCTGTCAGCTGCTCCCCCGGCTGTCACTATCTTTAGATCCTAATTGTCTATTTAGGATGCACAGCAGGATGAAGGGACTGCTCTCTAATCTGTTATTCCAGCTTTTGAATAATTATACTTCTTCCTCTGTATTTCTACCTCCCTCCCTGTTAGACTCTCGGATTGGGGGCAGATAGGCAGAAGCTTTACACTGTATCTTTCAATTAGCCCCTTCATTGGGAGAAAGTTAAAGGATTAGTCAACTGTGTACAATGAGTATGTATTATATTCATTTTTCCGTAAATAAGCCCACGGCATTTCATGTTTACATGTAAGAACATCCGCATTTGATCTTATGGGGTTGTGTCGGCCTTCTGTTTTTTTAGTCTGCATGGTTTTATTTAAATACAGACATATATCCTTCCCAATGTGTAGACTAAGGCTCTCTGCATGCTCCTACATAAATCATTTATCAATATGGGCTACCCTGTAGTGCATATCTATTTTGATTCTGCATATTATTGTACATATTTCTTTCTTTCGTGTTTTTCATTTTCAGATTTTCCTACTACAAATATAAAAGAAGTGAGCTTCCCTATTGTTAAATCACCATATATATTTAATATCATACAAATAAATATTATTATGCACTTTAGTCTAGACCGAACCAACTAGCTCCTTCCTTCTGTTCCTCTGCCCACCCAAATTTTGTCGTAACTGATGTCTACAATGTTATCCATATTAACACCTGACGGAAAAGCACAGGATGCACACACTCACATCAAAGACTCCATCTCTAATGAGTCATTTAGAGTTTAGACACAACTTCTTGTTCCCTGAGGCAGAAGGGGATTTTTATATCACTCTTTAGGTACATCTGTCCTCGCCTTAGGGGAGCAGTTGCTTATGGGGGCCAACTGTGTATCTTCACTGAAAACAACAAGATGAGATTTTACAGCATTTCAGAGGTTTAAAAAATATTACAGACTCACTGGCACCCCGTGTAGAACATCTGTGTAGCATGACCGATTTTCTGGAGGGCTTGTGACTTCAAAGACTCCATTGTAAAGTGGAACACTAGAGAATGAATTGTCATAGGCTCAAACAACTGTTAGATTTATTTCATTAATATGTATTTGATTGATTTTACTTCTTAGGGTGAAGGCAAAGAAAGGAATAAATCTGCAGAATACCAGGTCCAGGGACCCCCAGTGGTTAGTGAATTCAGAGCTCCTCACAGGTGGCAAACACTCAACGGCAACAGTGGATGTATCTCGAGTGGAAGGGCTGTTGTACAGGTACGCAAATATCAAATACACTTTTACTATCTCCAACTTACTGTAATATCATCAAAAGTCAAACATGACATCAAGTGCTAGCATGTAATCTATGCCTACACCCTCTAATATTCAGTGATGTGACACAGATCAAAGTGTACATTTCCTTTATTTATCCTGCTGTATACTGCCTTTTTCTTAACCTAAGCTAATTTATAAATGTTTGTGCGTCACTCACCTCTACTAAAATCCCATTCGCCTCTTTCACTTGTGCTCCTGCCAAGTATCATCGTATTTAAACTATATATAGGTACAAATATATAACATAAATATCTACTTATATTGGTGTAGACAGATATGTACAGTAGATAAGGTGCAATGTTAGTGTCAATAGCTTCCCTTTTATTTAAGATTTTTTCCAAGACCTTAAATATTTTTGTAAGGCTATATACATTTAGAGACCTACATATATAATGGAAACATACCAATGCTGGACTTGTTATGGATCAAGGTGCTATATTACAGTCATTATATTGCCAATTTGAACTGTTTTTCAAAATGATGCTGTCTTCCTAGACTTGCCTCCCAAGGGCTTGGTCTGTTCGCTGTTCCTTTATCTCCTTTTTATTGCATACCTTCTCTATCTTATCCATGCATCATCTTGCTTGCATTATTCCTGTTATTTCCCCTTATCCTATCTATGCATGTTCCTTTTTCTCTGCATACATTTATCTATCAACTCTCTTTATTTCCCCCTTATGGGCGATGCTATGAGCACAGCAGAATCCACTCCCCACTTTCCGAATCTGCATGCAAACAGTTTTCAATAGAAATCTGAGCTGAAGTTTAAATACAGGTCTGAGAGAAAAGGATAATTGCATTGAAATGTAAACCCCCTGCGGGGAAGTGGTCTGAAGCGGCTCACTTCTTTCATTCCATTAATATTTCATCAGATTGTTTTCCTAAAAGGTGATTGCGATCACTTTAAATTCATCGTCTGTCTCTAACCTTTTGAAGGCCGATTTCAATCTGCATTGAAAATGGCACACAGGAGCGTAGTTTTTTAGCAGACTGTGCTTGTTTCAAAAATATTGCAGTATGTAATATATACATTTATGTCAGAATATATATATAGCATTAGCCTTGTAGCTTGTCACTCCATAAAGAAGAGGCGAGAGTTCCCTGAGCGCAGACATAGGATACTGTGAGACAGAGAGAGACAGGCCACATATATAGGAAATAAAGAAGACAGTTTTATATAAAGCAGGCTGATAGTAGACTAGGCAGATTAAAATGAAATATAGGAGACATAGAGTTATGTGAAAAGAAGAGTTCATCATTATATAAAAAAGAGACAAGCAACAAACAAGAGAATGCACACTATATGAGATAGAGGAGTTATATGAGTGGTGTAAGTATTTGAGATTATGGACCTTTAAGCCGAAGATAACAGATATGAGATAAGGGAGAAATTTGAGGTAGGGTAGAGAACAATTATGAGAAAATATGTGAAATAGAGATTATATAGGAGGTATGGCAATACAGTATGTGCAGTAGGGAAGTTATCTTATAAAGTATATGTATTGTATGGGGAAATGTTTTCGATAGAGGATGTATTGTAGATGGGATATATGAGCTGGGGAGAAAAATGAAAAAAAATTACAATATACCATAGCATATAAGAGTAACCTGCATATAAGAATCAGTGAACTTTCAAAATGTAATGATCAGGAAAAGTGTGTAAAGGTTGGTTAGGCTACATATGTACCGTATTTATCGGCGTATAACACGCACTTCATTTTAAGAAGGAAATTTCAGGAAAAAATAAATAAATTTCAAATAAAGAACTTTGAAGCAAAATCCTCAACCTCAACCTCCCTCCTCATCCTCAACCCCCTCCTCAACCTCCCTCCTCATCCTACCTCCTCAACCCCCCCATCCTGAGAATGATTCCAAAATGTATGCTGTCCTTCAGATGGAAGGCTCTGGAAGGGAGTGTATGCTGCTGATTGGCTGGAATGTGTCTGCTGACTGTGAGGTGCAGGGTCAAAGTTTCCTCAATGATAAAGTATAGGGGGCGAACCGAAAAGCGCATGTGTTCGCCGTCCGCTGCGAACGGGAACATGCCAAAATCGCCGCGAATAGTCCGCGGGCGAACTGTCCGCGACATCTCTAGTATTGATTTATAAGCATTATACTATTTTTCCAACTGGGCTCACTCTGAGTCAATTTAAGCACTTATTTCTTATTTCTAAATTTATAATGTAGTTGTGTTTATTTTTTTTGTTTATTCTTTAAACATCTGTGAATGTTAACAAATAGCAATAACCTAACTTATATTATACTGACGATAAAACAATATAGATATAAATATAATAGTTTATAAATATTTAAGTTACTTATGTCAGAGCAGGTTAAGTGACAAAGGTTAACCGTTTTACTGATGTTTCACTGATCTGCAATACAATAGACTATCTGTATTTGCTTGATACTGACATCTGAGTAAACACTAACTGTGATGAGACCAAACAGGAGAATATGCTTGAGAGGCAGTTGGAAACACATGCTAGAAGAGAGGGGATAGTTCAGGTGCTAAAAGGTAGGTTTCAGTGTTGTCTGCATAGAGATGATACTGAAATCTAAAATCTTATTAGGGTGCCAAGTGAGGGTGTATAGATGGAGAATAAGAGGGGGCCTAGGACTGAAGGTTGCGGTACGCCCACAGGCATAGGGTGAAGAAAAGAAGATTTTTTTTCTGAGAAGGAGACACTAAATGTTCGATCTTGTAGGTATGATGGGAACCAAGGGCGAGCAGTATCTCTGATTTCAAGGGAGCTGATAATTTGGATTAGTAGAACAGAAAAGCAACCCTTTGGCTTGGCAGTGAGCAAGTTATTAGTGACTTTTGTGAGAGCTGTCTCAGTGGAGTGTTGGGGCCAGCAGCTGGATTGGAAGGTGTCACGAAGGGAGTTGGAGGAGGTAAATTGGGTAAGGCAATTGTAGATGAGCAGCTCTAGCAGTTTGGAAGCCAGGGGAAGTAGAGAGATAGGGCAGTAGTTAGTTGCAGAATCAGTGTCAGATGAGGACTTCTTAAGAATTGGTGCAATTATGGCATGTTTTAAAGATGATGGAAACGTGCCAGTGGTTAGGGAAAGGGTGAAGAGATGTGTGAGAGCTGGGATAAGTGTGGTAGAGAGGGGAAGGATTAGCTGTGATGGAATAGAATCTAGAGGACAGGTAGTAAGATGAAAGGTTGATAGTAGGCTGGAGACTTCATCCTCTGTTACAAGGTCAGCATAATGGCTGTGGGATTAGGGAAGGGTGAAGGCTGGAAGATGTTGGTTAGTTGAGAGGATGGAGTGTGTGATCCATGTTGAGAGGAGATTTTGTTGCGAATGTTTTTAATTTTATGCTTTTAAATGGCTGTCAAAATCTTCAGCCATGAGACAGGATGGGACGGGAGGTGGTGGTGGGCTGAGGAGAGTGTTAAAAGTAGTGAACAAACGTTTGGAGTTAGAGGACAGAGTAGCTATTAAAAATGTAAAATAGTATTGTTTGGCCAGGTTGCGGACAGGGAAGAAGGATCGCAACATAAACTTATAGTGAAGGAAGTCAACTGAAGTGCGATATTTCCTCCATAGTCGTTCAGCAGTACAGGAGCACCTCTGGATGTATTGTGTTTGTGTAGTGTGCCATAGTTGTTGATGAGAGTGAGGGCATCTGAGTGTGGTCATGTTGTACTGTGAGGTGGCAATGTTAAGGCAAACGAGGGTGGCGAGGGGTCAGAGATGGGGTTGTAACACAGCGGAAAGGTGTTGTGGGTAGAGTGCTTGCAGGTTTCTGTGTGTAATTGTGACCGGGGTAGAAGAAGGGCAGTGAGAGAAAGATGTAAGGCTGCCAGGTGGTGGTCAGATAGAGGGAGTGTTCAGATGGCAAGGTTAGAGGTTATGCAGAGATGAGTGAAAACAAGGACCAAGGAGTGTCTATCACTGTGGGTTGAGGAATCTGTCAATTGTGAGAGGCAGAGGGAAGAGATGAGTGAAAAGTAGTTTAGCAGCTGTAGGGGAGATGGGAGTGTCAATGGCAATGTTGAAGTCACCAAGAATGAGTGGAGGAAGATTGGAGGAGAGAAAGTGAGGGAGCCAGGCGGCAAAGTGATCAAGTTTCATGATCCCCTTATAATGGGGTAATATACTCAGACTTTTGTACCATTTTCTTTTTAGAAAAAGTGCATCTAATAGGCCATCGATTTGGTCAGTATTAAATTGTATAAAATAATATTTTGTGTAAGTAATATGCAACCCACTGTTATGTTAGCCGACACATAGCCATCCGCTGCATGTAATTTCACAGCAGTATCAAAGGTTATGCAAGATACACACCAATATGTTCTGGGATGTGGTTAATTAATTGTCTGTATTTGTAGCACTAAACAAAAAGCATTCCAAACTCTCTCTCTCTGGCATTTAACAAAGCAGTTTAGATGACAAGACAATGACCGTAGACAGTGTCAAAGAGTGAGTTCACATTAATGGCAAAGTGAAGGGAAAACCAACCAATACAAATGTGCTTCTAAGATAGATGTCAGCACATGTTTTAGTTCTAAAATAAACTTCCTCATATTCTGAGGTTGTTTATTTTTTTATCAGGTTATGAAGGTTATTAACTGCACTGCTTTTGCAGTATATATACATTTTTGTAATTGTATTAGTTTTAATGATACTTTAAACATTTTTTTTTACTATGTTTTATTAAATTGTTCTTGAGGGGTTCCATGGTAGTCCAGTGGTTAGGATTTGGTGCTTTCACCGCTGTGACCTCGGTTCAATTCCAGTTCACACCATCCTGTAACCGTATTGGAGCTGTATTCTGTGGCCCACTAGACAAGGAACTGACAACCCCCTTAATTATCTCTGTCATGAATACCAAGTGGATCAGCATAGTGTGTTGCAGTCTATGAGGTCACAGAGAGTTGCACGTGACACAAAGCACAAACACATTGTTCTTGAGAGCCTGTTGTATTTATGTAGTGGCCATATTTCACACTTCTTTATAAGTTATTATCCAGAATGATTGTTTTTTATCACTCATATGCTCTGATGATTTGAAGAGAAATATAGTATAGTATAGAACTAGAGGGTATATTGTAGAATGTCCATACAAATCAGAGCTCCCCTTGCAGCATAAAAGCATATAACAAGTAATAAAATAAAGTGTTTATTTTTTTTACTTAATATAACTGTAAGTTTGCCCTCTATCAAGTAGTGCTTCAAAAGAAGATCTAATAAATATAGGACTACAGTGGTCCTTTAAGTATCTTGTGAGTGTAAACCCTGTTTTGTAAATAATCACTTTTATTAAATATAATTACCCCCTATACTTTTTTGTATTTTGATATTTTTATAGGATAGTATTCTAAATACAAGTTTGATCATTGACTTCAGCAGATGTGGATTCCACCCAGGCACTGTTAACTCCAACGGGTGGAGCCAGAAGTTCTTTTCTCTTGGCTGCTCTATGTTTTTTTCTTTTTATTAAATCTACTTCCTTTTCAATTATATATTTTGTTATTTAAGTTGACAAAATGTATTTTCATAGACCTTTAAATTCCCTACAATATAGTTATTCAAGCTATTGCTCTAGCAAAGGTTAAATAGTATGTATTATGTTCATTTTTGGCTGCTAGAAATAAATTGCAGATTAATGTCAAAGTCTAGAAAAAGAACCGGTGGAAATTTGACAGGAGATGAAAGACAGATACTTTAGTGCCAGCTATGCCACATGAGAGACTCCTGCAGTCTGCTTCTGTCAAGTACCTGAGATGTACGTGTCAGGTCTTCCCTCCTCCCTGGTCACTTGTCCCAGACCTGGCCTACTGCCGTTTACACTCCAAACTGCTGTTTGTATATTATACAGCAGCCTGATTTTTGGACAGCTTATGCCAGTATGAAAACGGCTTCTTGCACATTTCATACTGAAAGAAGTAGATTCACTGTGATCTGAATCCTGGGTCAATATTGTGGTGTTTTGTGTCATTGTGTTGTATAAAGCTACATGATGAGAGCTGATTTGATTCAGATGGCTAGGACCACGGCTAGCTGATCTTGTCCTGCTGAGATGCAGTAATATCTTTCAGCATTCGCTTTCTTATTTAATTCTATCTCAGCAGGCAACCTGTTTGAAACGAACACTGAACAGGTGAAATTAACTGAATCTCTCTCTTCTTTTCTTCTTCTATCTATGTCCTCAATCCTATTCTAAATTTTATTATAAAGCGCTGCTTAAAGTAACATGGAACTCACATGTTCTATCCTGTTTCTGAAAGAACATGTTTTAAATATCACAGTTTTTTAAAGTCTAAGAAACTTACCTGTTGTCCTCCAGCATTGATTTGTAGTATATGAGCAAGCAGTGCTATACCCGTCTCCATTGTATGGCTTCTCCAGATAATTTCCAGCAACACTAATAGATGTAGATGAGTGTAATTGTTTTCCTGAATACATTTACCAAAACTTTAAAGGACCACAAAAGTTCTCTTATGTGCTCTGTAACAATACATAGAGGATGAGAAAACATGTGGAAAAAGTGTTTTCATATTTTGTTGATGCTTAGTTCATAGAGTTATAATCAATTAAAGTCAGGCTATTTCACTGTGTTGACTCTGCCTGAATGAGTAATAAGTTCTTTACTGTGAGGAACATAATGCATATTAATTAGAATCAGGTGTAGAAGTTTTGAATGATACAGTGGCTAAGTGATTAGTAACTACTCTAACTAAGAGCAGGTGCCACACAGCTAATGTTGCTATCTGTAGTGGAGAAGATTCTGGGTTCAATTCTTAACTCAGAGTGCTTTTTTACTTTACTGTTTAAAAATCAGAAATATGTACTTTAGTTTAGATAATAAAGCATATGTCAATATGAGGTAACTGTCTTATTTTTTGTTTATTTAAAAAATATATACACACACACACTATATATATATATATATATATATATATATATATATATATATATATATATATATATAGTAAATAAATAGTACATCTGTGTCACATTTGAATGTCTAAAGCAAGATAAAAAAAAACCTGCTTCCAGCTCAAAATTCTGAGAAAAACAGTTATTACACTGCATTCTGGGAAGCTGAGCTGGGACATACAAATGTGCCCACAAATGCTTTGCTCTTCAATCCATAGCCATTTTCAAACATTTCTTCCTTTAAGCTTATACCAGCTGTATTACACAGCTTTAATGCAAAGCCAAGGCTGGATTTTACACAAGCTGAGAATCCTATCCATGTACAGCGGTTTCAAGCTTACTGGCTATCATCCGCATGGAGCGGGATCTCAACCTGTGTTGTTGACCTTATGACCTTATGAGTAGGTAGTTCACCACAACAATCATTTAATATATGGTCGGCAAAAGAACGATAGTAGCCGTCCACCGTACAGTAGTACAGTAAATAAATAGTACGTATATATTAATTTATATATATATTTTTTTCTTTTTTATATATATATAACTAGCTCACTTACTATATATATATATATATATATATATATATATATATATATATATATATTTATTTATATATTTATATATATATAAATATACAGTATAAAAGTTTAACTTTTACACATCATTTTTAAAGCATTGTGTTGGTCTACTAGAAAGTGTGTTTTATAAAATGTTTTCAATAGTAAGTCATTAGTTCTAAATCAATGCCTCCCACTTGTTTTTTTTCACTTTTTAAAAAAAATTAACTAATGTATTTATTAACACACGTAGGATCAACATATCTATAAATAAATAAATACATTTTTTAAACAAGAGAACAAAAAAGTAAAAAAAAAAATCAACTGGAAGGCAGGGGAATAACCTATGACTTACCAATGAAAACAATATTTAAAACAGATTGCTTATCATTGCACCACCATTCACTGCTTTAAAAATTAGTGTTAATTCATAATTCAATGAGTAATAGTTACACACTCCACTCATATTATTTATGCATATTCTTGTGGGACAGTTTCAAGGGCTAAACTAATATGACAATATCTAAGTCAATTCTTGATAAGTTTTAAAAAATGTAAACAAATATTCCACATGATTTTCCATCCTCTAACTGATGTTTGAGAGTGCATATGGTGACTTTTGTGGTCCTTTACGTTAGTTTGAAACAAACATTTTTACTTGCCTTCATTACTATGGTAAAACTACATAAATATTGCACATCTGACACATTTTAAGTGAAGGTATGTGCAATTACACAGTCATAGAAATAACCTACATTACTCGAACAAATGCTCACAGCAAATTTATATATAATGTACACATATGTATACGTGCTGCTGTGGTTAAAGTGTACAGTGACTGGACAAACGCCACCATTACGAATAAACGGCACCACATGCCATTGATGTCAGAGGTGAATGTTGGCTGCGAAGGTGTGTGAGGGCCAACCAACATGCTACAGTTGAGCAACTTACCATTCAAATGAATCAGGGGGCTCCAGACTTGTGTCTAAAATGACAGCACAGTGTACCCTGTTGCGTATGGGGCTCTGAAGCAAACAGCTGATCACTGCACCATGGCTGACGAAAAGGTACAATGACAGAAACGGCTTCAATTTGCATGACAGTACTGATATTGGACCCTTTCTGATTGGCAAAGGGTTGCTTTCTCTGATGAGTTACATTTTAAGCTCCATCTACTGGATGGACGTTGGCGTATCAGGAGAAGAACCTCAGAGAACAAACACTCTGCAACCATTGTTGCAAGACTACAAGCTGAAACCGGCAGTGTTTTGGTCTGGATAATGTTTTCTTGGCATTGTCTGGGTCCATTTAAACCTCTGGAAGGCATTCACAACAGATTGGGTTATCTATCCATCTTTGCAGGAGTACATCCATACATCTTGACGGTTTTTCCTGGAGCCTATGGGATCTTCCTGCAGGGCAATATAACATGTCATATTGCCAAAATTGTCCAGGAGTGGTTGGAGGAGCACGTTGAAGACTTGCAAGTACTTCCCTGGCCTCAAAATTTACCGGACTTGAAACCCTTAGAGCACTTTTCTCTTGGCCCCCGCAATCTCCATGCAAGCCATATGGATCTTCCACCACACATTCTTAAGCAGCTGTCAGATGAACCAATGTGCGCATGGCTACAGATACCCTTGCCAACCTTCTAGCATATTATTAATACAGTACCACTCAGTCTAGCTGCTGTGTGTGCTGCACACCTCGGTTATTCGGGTCATAATAATGTGAGTCGACAATGTAGCAATGTAAGCAGGAAAGATATAAAATATATGTGAGATTTACCAGGTTTTCATTTTTAATTGTTACTTGAGCACAATGGCAAGTCAAGTGAAAATCCTAAATGTAAGTCTTGAGTTATGAAAAGATCACTGTCTTTCACAAACCCAGGAGGAAGACTTCAAAGAGTTTGAGCAAAATTCAACACTGCATCAAAAAAGGAAAACACTCATCTTAAAATAAGAAGCAAATCAGGTATATTCCAAAACAAGTCAGAAGGTCACTGAGGACACCCTAAACTATGGTACAATCCAACTGTCATACCTCAACATGTTCCATGCAAATATCACATAATAATAATAATAATAATTAATATTATTTTTATTTATTCCAAAATCATTGTTATATATTTTGTCTTTTATGCCCAGTCACAGCACCGTCCAATTTATCCCAATGTTGTGATATCATATATGTAATCTATGTGAACAGGCTGATTGGTTTGCAAGCAGTCAGTCATTCTACCAATCAGTAGATATCGTAATATTTGCTATATTCTTCTGTCTTTTTGAGTTTCCATTATCATCATAATTACCATTAAATATAGATTCTCAACCATTTTCATGCTCTTCTACCACCAGCGCTATTTTTCATATTCTTCTAATTCTCATGCACTTCTACAATATTGTAGTATTCCTCTATTTACAATGCTCTTCTAACAGTGAGTTTTTACACATTCTTCTAATGTGTAATGTATTATTGTTTTACTTTTAAACTTAATTACATTTTTTGGACACTGTATACAACTTAGGTAAAACCTCATTTGTAATATAGAGTAGAGTTTGCAAAACCTTTTTAAAAAGTATATAATTTGTATTTAATAAAAGGAATGGATGGACAGCTTTGAAGAGGGGCTGACTATATTAGACTTATTTATTTCTAGAAAAAAGGCACAAATTAGGTGATATGTAAATATATATCTTACTGTGCATAAGGCATTGTCAGGTGAATTTTCTTGCCAAGAGGCTTACAGTTCACAAGAGATCAGCCCATGACTTTAGAAGACAAAAAATAATATTAAAGAAAGAAAAAGGGTTCTTCACAGTAAGGGTGATCAGACTGTTGTCCTGAAAAACATATATGTTAGGACACCAGATTTTTTTAACCACAACTACTATGTAACTATGTACTTTTGTGTCTTTATATCATCTCTGTTAGGAATGATGATGCCCCTTTCCAGATAATGCAGCTGGACTTTGAAATGGAGAATTTTACCAGTCAGTCAGTAACAAGACGAATAATGTGGCACTTGGACTATCGGGGAAGAAACCCCCCTCCTGATCTGGAGAAGGCAGTGACTGAGCTAACCGTGATACAGAAGGACATTCGAGCCATCGTCCCTCTGGCAATGGTTAGTTCTCCTGAATTTTTATCTTTCATTTCAGCGCCTCTTGTCTTGCTCTTTCCTTAATGTACTTCTTTTTATGTTGCTGCCTTTTTTTCATGCCACTCATCATTTTTATGGCTGTATTTGTACCTACTTTCTACAGTTTATCTCATTCAGCTGTCTGCCTGTGTCTTTCTCTGTCTGCTGAGAATGTTTGGTGCTAAAATGTAAACTTGTATTACAGGACACAGAGATAATTAACACAGCTATTCTAACTGGCCGCACGGTAGCTATCCCAGTCAAGGTTCTTGCCATTGAGACATCTGGAGTAATCACAGACATTTCATCTCTGGTTACCTGCAAATCCAGCAATGAAGACATTATTAAGGTGAGAAGCGTCAACACATATTTTATAGTTGTTAAGACCACTATTTCAATTAGACTCGTCCAGAACCTTGTTCCGTCCCACCCAGCGATACGTGATGGTTCTTGTTATTATCACTGCTAGCAGATATAGAGCCAGACCATTACTGGACTCTCAGGATAATCACAGTAACACAAGGATTATCAGGCAGAGCAGCAGGGTTACCGGCTGTAAATCTTCTTTTAGGCAGATGTAGAATTGTTAACTCCTATGATCAGAGTTAATCCTTGCCTCAATAATGAGCACACACTTAAAATTATTTATGACATCCTGAGCCTCTTTATTTTTCTGAAACCCAAGCTTTATACATTTCAGACCCCCAAGTCACGCCCCCTGCTAAGAGCCATGCAGCCTGCATGTCACCACGTGGGTCAGCTTTCTTAGAGGGGGTACAAGAACAGCAACTGACAATTCCTTTGCCTTGTTCTATATCTCAGGAAGTTCCTACTCAGTGTGAAAGCAATTAACCACCAGACAGAGCCGGCAAATGGGGTGGGGGGGGGGGGGGGGTAACCCTTTGAGGCCCCGATCAGAGCCAGAAGGGAGATACCTCTTACCCATGATGCTTACCCAAATAGGTTAAATATTAATACTGATGACCTTAACTTTAATGAGAGCCCCTCCCCCACATCCATGGGTGTCACAATAGTATTTATAATGCATCCATACTAGTTCTACTTCATTGCATTACTAATTATATACACATTAATGAACCATGTCAAACTCATGCAAAACAATTCATATTCTCATTTCTTATTTTATGTTATTCCCACATCAATTAATTTGCCTGATCTCTATGGGTATCTATGATGTTATCTCTACTCCCTTTTGATCAGCACTATTCTTGTATGTTATTTCCTATATGGGAATATAATTTGCAGTACTATGGCAATGCTTACCATCTTGTGGAAAACAGACACCTGGAAACACACATTGTACTTTCACTGATGGAAATAATCTCTCACTTTCTTTACAATACAGCATTGCATAGCCTGATACTGATACTTAGAAATATAAGTTAAACAACACCCTATCAAAAACAGTTTGTATTAAAAATATAGTGGTTTGAAGAACTTGTAGTCCGTAGGCCCATTCAGATGTGTGTATCCCCCAAGTCCTTTCTATCCCCTTGCTGTATCCCAAATAAAAAGTGCATGTATACTTATGTATATGTACAGTATGTCAGAGAGCGTCAGGTACAGGAATGTCACTGCATATAGACATTTAAGTGCATGTACATGCATATTGCACTGGCATCTTCAGGCAGCGTCCTGCTCCTTGAAAATGTGCTGTCCTAGGCCTGGGACTCATGGGCCTAGGTAGAAATACACAATTGTTTTTTACATTACTGGATGTTGTCCTTCCAAATAGCAGGAGGCTTAACTGTTTTTTTAAACAATACAATCTGTGGACACCAATTCACTTTGCACAAGCCTTTATATAAATGCATTTTCCCATTTGACTTGTTTGTCATTTGGTTGGTTTGAAAACCTATAGCTTCAATTTGCATTCACGATGATTGATTTATATCTAATGCACCAGTATTTTCTTTGTGTCTCTTGTCTGAAGGATATGAGGTCATAGAGCAGATTAGCCACAGTCATCTGTAATTGGCACAATATCAGCTAAGTGCCTCATCTTCCAGCAGCAGTTTTATGCCTGCCTGTGACTGCACTAGAAGTGCTTGCAGTTGGACAATATTTAAAAATGTCCTTAAGGATAATGGGTATCCATGGATACCTGCAACACTTTCCTTGCAGCAAACTCGTGCTTGCTCTGTATTAAGTCATCGACAACTTTCACTTAAAGCACATTCCTGCTATTTGTTTGTCCAAGCTGTCAATTTAACACAAGGATTAACAAGGTCACCTTTAAGATCAAGCTAATACAGGATAGAAAGGGATCTGGCTTATATGTGCAAATATATAGTCTTGTTAACAAACACATTGTTTACTTCAATCAGCTACTGAACAAAATGCACATATTTACTTCTTGGAGCAATAAAAAGTCGTTTGAGAGTAGTATGTACTTACATATACTCATTAAAAGGCAAAGTATTATTACACTTGCTTGTGGAGAGAGGAAGCTGCCTTTTTGAGTTTCATTTTTGTCACTGACCCGTTAAATGCTAAACTTGTTAGGTCAGAAGTTAAAGAGCCAGCCTGAGAGTCAGTCACATTGCAGTTGTGACAGTTACATTCAATTTTCTATGTTCTTCAGCATCCCACATGGAACTGTAGTAATAAAAATGTTCACATATAGATTTCAGTCTTTATGTATACCTGACATAATGTACATATACATCAAAGTTAATACACTAAGAGCCTCATTAAATTGGAAGTCCGCATCTCACGATATACAGGCCGTATGTCTGCGGGCTTGCTGCGTGCTCACACTCTGCTCTAAACAAAAAAGTAGAAGTGCTCATCTGAGAACGAGCAATACCTTATTAGCTTTGTTCTATAGGTCTGGTTTCTTACTCAGAAAGCAGCCTTTGTTAGCTCACTTGTGCCCTTCACAGGGAGAAATAACCTGTAGTATATCAGTCTGGGCTCACTGAGAAGAGTGACCCAGCCCCGAAATACCAGGCAATTCTACCCTGAACAGGAGAAACAGCAAACCCCAGATGCGTTTCTGCCTCTGTGGGCCTCATCAGTAAGGTGCAGTTGTACTCCCTAAGGCACAGTAAACAAGGAGTTTACGTCTGGTTCCGATAAGGTGAGAAAATCTAAACAATTCCGGTGCTATTCAATTGAACAAGCCCGCAAGTTACGGGCCGAAAGCTGAAACCATAAACCATGCACTGGTGCGTAGCATTTCAGTGTGGGAACATGATCAATTAAGCAAGGCCATAACTACCCATTTTGAAATAGCCAATAGAAAATGAGACCGTCATCATTACGTCAGTCTAAGATGAAGGTTACATCTCAATAACTTAGCGTTTGGAGGTCTGATATGCGATCAGACTTGCAAAACTGATTATAATAATACAAGTGAATGCTGATACTGTTCTAGTCCACGTGGGTGGCCTGATATGTATTAACTCATTGATTCTCGAGATCGATCTAACCCCGAAATGAAATATAAAATAAAATTAGTTTTGATTGCCGATTTGCGAGCTTGAGACTGTTGTGCAATTAATGCTAATGTCTGTCATAGCTTTCCCCGTCATTTACAGTGCAGTATTGATTTTTTTATTTGCATTTACAGTGCTATGGATATGTCTTGCGGCCTTGAGAAATTGTAGCAATTAAATAGCAATTTGTGATTGTAACTCTTGCGGACATGAAAGATCAAAAGCTTAGATGGGGTGTAAGTTACGGTTGTAACAGCTGCAAGGTTTCAAGCCCGTAACCCGTAGACTGTTTGCGACTTGCCAAAAGACAGCAATTGAATAGCAAAATAACTTACGGCCTCCATTACGGGCTCCAGTAACTTACAATTGCTCAAATGAATGAGGCTCTTAGCTTAAAACTACATATGACCCTGACCAATAGGATGAGCATTGGAGCATGCAGCAAACCTTTCTTTTATTAACACATCCTTCTATCACCTTGAAAGGAAAAATAACTAATGTTTATCAGGGTTCTCATGTATATACTGAGTGCAAAGAAAGGGTTTGTGCATATTTGCCATTGTAGAAAATGTAGTAGGTTTGTCAGTCATATATATTAATCTTTGGCAAATTGGTATTCACAGTTTTAAACTTACAGTCGGTCACAGAAAAATCAACATTTCATAAGCATTTCATAATATATGTACCAAATAATTATCCTATAAATAAGAGAGTGCAAAAGCTGTCCTGCTGCTCAACATTAGAAAGATGTCAAACCGCAATCTCAGTTCCTGGCAAATAGATGGGGAAGAAGCGGACCAGTGACCGATTTTATTTTCCTCGGATCCATGATCGCTGCCGATGGTGAATGCTGCCATGGAATTACAAGACATTTTCTTTTGAGGAGGAAAACTATGGCAATTCTGGACAAGCTATTAAAAAGAAAATACATTACACTATCAACAAAGGTCAGCATAGTTATAACTATGGTATTCCCAATAGTAACATACGAATGTGAGAGCTGGACCATAAAGAAGCCTGACTACCGTAGAATTGATGCCTTTGAATTGCAGTGCTCGTGAGAGACCTTTTGACTACAAGAAGATCCAATCAACCAATACTATTGGAAATCAAGCCACTGTGATCACTAGAAGATTTAATCATGAGGCTAAAGCTCAAATGTTTAGGCCATATCATGAGAAGACAGGATTCCCTAGATAGATGAGGTATTTGAATCAATGAACATGAACTTGAGGGAGCACAGAGGGTAGTGGCTGACAGATATACTATATTTAACATTGACTTGCGATTGGATCACATTGCACCAGAATAAGTATATCTATACCCAAGTTATAAACTTAAATTGCAAAGCAGTAGTGATTTACTTGATAATGTGTACTGTAGTGTATACTTTACAATATCTAGTATTATCTTGACTGTTAAGAAGCATAATAAGCATCATAAGAAGCTTTTTAGAGCATGCACAGGCTTTCTCTTATGATTACACTGGTATATAAACTATTATCTATGAGAAGGAGTTATAAATAATTATTAAGATGCAGTGGGAAGGAGAATGTCTTCAATAAAGGATTAATGTGGATTGTTGAGGACTGGTTTTGGTTTGCCTCACAGACCCAAACTTGTGGTTTGATTTAAAGGAACACAGAACATATTTTGTTCATGCATTTAAAAGAGTAAAGCTTGTTTAAAATTAATTGACTCTAACAGGACATGCACAGAGCATACTGTAGTATCTAAGGCTCATTGGTAGAAAATCATGACCAACAGTGGCATGTCCCCGCAACAGCTGAACATTTGACTCATTTGTTCTGCTCTGGGAACGTCATTTGAAGAAAAGAAACCAACTGTGGCACATTAACAAATACCGTCCACTCTCAGTTATCCGGCACCCCTAGAGATTGGTAGATGCCGGATAAATTTAGTTTCTGGTTGCTTGAGAGTTACTATTACAAGAGGCCTAGATTAGCTGCACATAGGATGCTCTGCTAAGTATATTTGTCAGTGAGGGCTGTTCTATCAACAGCAGCTTTCACTCCTCACTTGCACACAAGTATGGCTGGAGGGTGTGGTGATGAACACGGGGAATGTAACACCAACACTGCACTGGCTCAGTCACTTATGTCTATCTGCTTTCGGGTAACATGGAATTGCAGAGACGTACAGTGGATGAAATCTAGGTGCCTATAAGCATTTTGTGGCATGGCAACCTGGCTCCTGACATTTGTTTAGCCCTGTAAATTTACATTTTTATTAAAGTATAGTATTACTTTTTTTTTCCTGGTTGCTTGAGTGCTTGTTAACTGAGAGTCTACTGTACCTTGGTTCAGATTCAACTAAGAACAAATGTTTTTCATAGTCCTTTAAATAAATGAGCAATTTTCTTTTCAATATATTTATGTTATTAGAGTTATTTCAGAAGAACTGTGTCCTGTGCAATGAGGCTAATTTCACTGATCTTTCACAGCGCTGTCTTGTATATTATTTATATTTCTCTTTTTTTCAGGTATCAAGTAGCTGTGACTATGTGTTTGTGAGTGGGAAGGAGACCAGAGGCTCTATGAATGCACAGGCCATGTTCACCTATGAACACCTCAGCGCACCTCTTGAAATGACAGTCTGGGTGCCCAAACTTCCACTGGTCATTGAACTGTCTGATAATAAACTGAGTCAGGTGAAAGGGTGGCGAATCCCTATACTGCCAGATATAAGGTATGGGTTCTATAGTCTATTAAAAAGATACATATACCTTTTATTAAATGGGTATACATAAAAATAAAATCATTTTTTGGAATAGCTACCTCCATATATCCATCATAAGAATATAACAAGACATGTAAAGGTTTAGTGACTAAACTGAGGTTCAAAACTATGCATTCTAAATAATTAAGAATATTACAGTTTTGTACATTTGGGAATAATGTTTCACCTATGGTACACATTATTTGAAAATGTGACATTCTGTGACAACATGTTAAAACCTACATACATAAGCACAAAGTCATGTTTTATGGTGTATGCTACATAATAGATAGATAGATAGATAGATAGATAGATAGATGTCTCTTTAATATATAATTTACAGCAATATATATATATATATATATATATATATATATATATATATATATACTGTATATATATATATATATATATATATATATATATATATATATATATATATATATATATATATATATATATATATTGTAAACTGTTATGCCACACCTGTAACATAACAAAACTGTCTACTAAAATTTACATTCCAAATTAATGAAAACTTACACAAACACTACTAAATATGGAATATCAGTTTATAAAAAATCTTCTTGTCTTAAAATAGTTGTAAACTTCAAAACATCATATCTTCAGAGAACCATTTTGCCAACTCAGAAAACCTTAGTGAATCTGGCCGATTGTGTTGATCGCCTGTGACTAGCTGGGACAGGACTATCACAAGAATCTAAATGAATCTAAATCTAAGAGCTCTGCAATTAGCCCTATAGGCAGATACAATATATTTCTATTTAAGGGATAGAGCTGTCAGCTCAGCATCAGTATTTAATGTTAGGGTTTCTTACAGGACTTGGTAGTAGCTCAGTAGTACTTCCTAGGCTAACACAGCATTTTGATTTAGCTTTTCTCTCATTGATTTGCAATGAATGTCTGTATTCATTAAAGAGACAGATAAGTCCCACATTTCAATTATGATTTAACCGGCCATGTTCTAAAATTATTAAATTAAAAACAAATGATTCAAAGTCAACTGATATTATTTTTTATCTTGCATCAGAGATATGTTTTTTTGCAGACTTAAACAGGAAATACTCTAACCTCGTCAAGTCTCTAAAAATGCCTCTAGCTGATTCAACATTATCATGACCAATAAAAATCAATCGCCTTTGTAAACAAGATGGCTGAATGACAAGCCTGTCATGACTTAACAAAATGAAACCAAGCTCCTACAGTGTTTTCAAATTGAGGGAGACTCAAGAGGGTACAATGTATTATAGGATTTCATGCAAGAAAATGTTATAATATTTGTAATATTTATAACACTCACTTTAAAATAAATGCAAAAAAATGTGACATCACTGTTACGATCGCGAGTTGAGGGGCCACGTGCACCTCAATTTTCTCCCTCTAGGTTGTGCCTTTTGTGTTCAATCTCACAGCTCCCAGCAAACACCTCTTAGGAAAACTCTGGAAATCACAGGTTGCAAACTCAACTCTACAGGTACTGACTTATTAAAAAAATAATAAACGCTGTTACTTCCCTTTGCTTAGGATTGAATATACAAGAAATAGATTCAGACACCCTATTGTTTAGAATGTAAGAATCAGCCTTTATTTTTCACAGATATAGTTTTAAAAAGTACCAAGGACCAACCCCCATTAGCTTCTCCATCCCATCTCGTGGAACAGCAAAAACTCCAAATGCGGTTTATTACTTTATGACCCTCTAACAGGACTGCACATTCCATGAGGGTTAACCCCTTCCAGTCTAGACCATGACACGAAACTTTATAATGAGGAAACTTACACTGCACTCTCTAATAGTGTCATATCTTAGCATATTATTACCACATTCTGAGCACACATTAATTCTTTAAACATGACACACAAACGAAAGACAAATTGTCACAGTCCTTACAGGCAGTCTCATGTCCATTATAATAGCCTTAGCAACCCAGTGTGTTACAATACAAATTAGCAGGGTTGCTTGTGGGGTTCAGGGGGTCCCACTATCAGTCATGACAGTCATTGTTCTTTTAAAAGAGAGAGAAGGCTATCATAAGCAGATTAGCAGAAAGTTGAGAAAGTTGTTCATTTTACTGGAATGGCCATACAATTAGTAGCAACATGCAAGTGAAGTAGTTTGAAGTTAAACCAGGAGATTAAAAGATTCCACAGTTCTGAGTGAAAAGCTTTGGAAGCTAAATGACCCTTGCATGGCTATGCTAGAAACTAAATTGCCTTAAGCCCTTAGCAAGCTGCACTGTTTTTATCATGTACCATATTCAAAGTTACATCTAGCCTCTGAAACACATCACCGTTCCCTCTTATACCACAGAGCCACACACTGATATTTTAAACATCAGAAAATTCCAATTTCTCCTCTTCAATTTTCTGCATGGCTGCATTCTAGTGATTTCAGCCAGGAGGGAAGATCAGTAACTTTGTTTTTCAAGACACAGAGAATAGAAATGACTTAATTTTTCCTTTTAACCCTGTCCCGCCCATAAACTGCGTTTTGTCTACATTCCAAGTAAAAGGGCCCTGTTTTGTCACGCTTATCTGCATAGCATGAACTGCAGTCTTTTCCACCCAGCATAAATCCCCTCACTGGATGCCAAATCTTTTATTAGGAACATTAGTGGGGCTACCTGCCTGCTATGGCCGGTAGTGAAGGAACGCAGAGACCAATTGGAGAGCAGGTCTGCCAGCTGTAATTCTTTCTGCCACTATGCTATTGCAGCTGTGAATAAATCACAGGAAAGGCAAGGATAGAAAGGAGCTCTGTGCAGGGAGGATCACAGCACGTTAATCTATTGCTTTGCATTTCCAAGTTCATTCACACAAGGCTAGGCACAAGACAAAGCCTCCAAAATGCAATGCTTCAGATTTTCTGTTAAGAGATTTCTTTTAAGCAAAGATATGTGGTTGAGGCCTTTAATATTCTTTCTTCACATAGATTTTCTGTGCAATAGCTGATTCAGAGACGTCAGAACTAACTCATACTGGGAGTTGAATCATACTTAATTTAAAAATGTCACTTTTTTGCTAAAGCAGATAAGGAGCTTGTTTACAAATTTTAGTACACTGGGAAATTTGTTTAGCTCATTGGGGCTTGGTGCTTCAAATATTGTTATTATTTGCCAAAGATAAAAGGGAAATATGAATAAGAGAAGCTCTATTAATTATGCATGTCATTATTATAATACGTGCACAGCATAACTCCTCTAATTGACATTGCTGAATAGCTTCACATAATGAGCTTAGTCAGGTGAGAGCTTTCTCACTACTGAAATGAGACTGGTTCACATGCTATGTTGTTCAACGAAGCCTAACTTGCAGGTACTAGAAATCTCTTGGCACTTAAATGAGGTCTAAATAAGAAAGCTAGCCTATTTGTTTTGTAGGTCATAAAAGTTCTCTGACTGTAATAATTTATCCAAAGGTAATTTATAATGTGATTGAACGACCTGCATTTAACACTAATGTGAAGCTGAGTGGTGTTTATTTGTAGGATTTGCTTTGTACAACTTCTGAATGTCCCTACTAAGTAATACTGTATAATGAAAAACGCCTTCTGGGTCGCTACCTTGTGGTGATGAATGGGCTTGTGTACTTCTAAGAAGCTGTGAGCTATACCATGTAGGAACACTCAAGATGGGCAGGTCAAAGCAGACAAATCAGACAAGTCTTGGTCCACTGGAGAAGGAACTCACTCCAGTATATTGGCCAAGATAACCTTATGGATAAGCATGACCAGAGACATAACAATAGATGTGCCTAGTGCTGGGGTGGGCAAGGAGGGCCACATACATGCCGGGATTGGAAGATATCCTCTCTGTGCACAGGTGAGTCAATCAGGTTGACTGAAGAAGTGGTTGACTCACCTGTGCACAGCAGGGATATCATAAAACCGTGGGCATGTATGTGGCCCTCCAGGATGGAACTTGCCAACCTCTGGCCTAGCGTGCAGTGGTCCATAGGGTCACAGAGAGTTGGATACTACTGAATGACTAAACAACACCAAATAATGAAAAAAGTATATGTTTCATACATGTAACATGCCCTCTGGTTGCAAGCTACCAGGTAGTGTTCAGGGTATGATCTATGCTTGTTTGGTACACATTTAACAAATATGCATGTTTTTTCTAACAAATATACAACACCTTTGATATGAAAATGGAATTTACTCTCTCTTATACATAGGAGGTTATCTCTAGTGACATTTCTCTCAACTTTGTGTATACATCATATTGTTCAATACTAGATTCCAAGATTCACTAAGCTTTGCAAGGACTGCAAAGCAGATATCTGATGGCTGCTGTGTCTATTTCCTATATGGAAATTTCTAGTCGTAACCAAACCAACACCGGAATCTTAGCTCAGCTTTACTCATATTTATTTATTATGACCTCCATGAAGCTTAGGATCACCTTATGCTATTAGTGTAAATATAGAAGATATATGGCCTGTTTTCAGAATTATAAACATTTGTAATGCTTCAAAAACATGATCTAGATCAGGGGTGGCGAAACTCGGTCCTGCTGGGCCGCACACAGGCCTTGGGTTTGTGGATATCCTTGCTGCAAGCAGGGAAGACTATTACTTCTTCAGTCATCCCGATTGACTCACCTGTGCACAGAAAGGAAAGCCTCAAATCCAGGCCTGTGTGTGGCCTTCCAGGACCGAGTTTGGACAGCCCTGATCTAAATGTTTTAATTAGGCATTGATCATTAATAAAATAGGGTCTTAGGGTCTCAAATTCCAAGCTCGCAGTTGCCATCACACAGGCCATAAGTCTGCAGGTTTGAAAATTGCAACAGCTACAGATCGATTTAATTAAACAAGCCTGCAAAAACACGTCAGAAAGCCTTGTAACTGTACATAGCATTTCAGTGCATGATCATGATCAAATAAGCAAGCCCGAAAGTAACGAATTAGAAACAATAGTAAATGAGACCGTCTTCAAGACGTCAGTAAAACATGGCAGTTAAATTTCAATCAATTAGTCCTTAGACGTCCGATATGCGGTCGGACTCGCAATCCAACAATTTAAAAGTCAATAAAAATGAATGAAGAAACTGTTATAGTCCATGTCGCCTGATATGTATTAACTCCTTGATTCCCGAGATTGATATAACACGGAAATTAAACATTAAAAAAAATATATATATATATTGCAGATTTGTGCACTTGAGACTGTTGTACAATACATTCTAATGTATTTCATCACTTTCCCTGTATTTTAAAGTCCAGTATTGTGTTTTTATTGTGTTTTTATTTAATAATGTTAAGAACAGGTGTTTAACCCCCTTGCGAGTCCTCTCTAGTACTCGTTTTTGCTACATTAGCCATTGAAGGCAAATGCAGGCTTGTGGAACTGTAGCAAATTAATAGCGATTTGAGATTTTAGCGATTGTAACATTTGCAGACCAAAGGCTTAGATGGGTCGGAGTTACGATTTTGACAACCGCTGGAATTTTTCAGCCTGTAACCCGCGGGTAGAGCTAGAAGAGAACAATTTAATAGCAGTAACTTTTATGGGCTACATAACGGGCCTCAGTAATTGCGATTTTGACAATTTAATGAGGCCCCTATTGTATTAAAGAGGTTTCCATTAACAGCAAACTTTTGCTATTGGGGCAGCCTATCAATAAGTGTTTAATTCTATTTGTTCTTAAAACCCTTTACACCTGTCACTAAGCCAATCCACAACCTCCCCTCAATGACCTTATCAGGGTGGAGACAAACAGCTGCAAGTTGTTACTCTAATCTTTGGAAATTAATTTAATATTGGCTATTACTTTTATGAAATATTAATAATGAATTATATTATTGATCAATACATAAATAAAATAATAAGTTCTTTAAGTCAATTACATGTTCTTCCAAAAGGTCGAAACAACTTTCCATCTTCATATAGATTTTCTGGGGAGGTTAATGGGTTTTAGTTCTGTTTACCATGTTCTGCATAATCATCTGAAAATATAATTAAACACATCAGCTTCACACAATCTCCAGCCTTCCATTCCATTCTTGAAAAAAGTGAGACATGTGAGTTTCTTTAAATCCCGCTATGAATAAATTGCAGACCAGCAGAAATTGCAGAAAGAATTAAATCCTATGAAGCATTTGGTTAATTTGTTTCCAGGGAAATCAAATCAATTTAATGTGATTTTTTTAATTGGTCCAGCAACATTAGTGCACTAGACATAGATTGTAAATAAAAAAAAATAGATAGTCGTAAAGTAAGGTTTTGATTTGAATAGCAGATGTGAATTGCCACACTGAGGCCTGGAATTTTGTGTATTTTGACTTAAATTTAAAGGGAAAGGGACTTCAAATTTGTTTTTGTTATTGATTTGAAAAACACAATTTTTAAAGATTACAAATATTTTCTTTAGCATTTAAAAGCAACTTACTGCCAAAATTGGATCTGGGTGTGGCCAATCCTTTTATAATAGAGATGGTAATCAGGACAGGTTTTCAGGATTTTTCAGCTTGAACACAGTGGAAACAATCAAATCTGAGGCAGTTTTTTTTTTGTGTACAGAGATTTAGAGATCTTGAGATTCTGACCAATTTACATAACAAAATTATTGTAGTTGACCACTTAATAATTGAATAGGGTCTTAGAGGAGCACTTGAATATTGTTGGGTATCTTTGAGGAATAAAATGAAAGCACAAGTTGGATATATATAAATTCTGAGAGTAGAACAAATAAATAACTAGTAGCAGAGCAAGAGCAGAGCAAAGCAAATAAATTAGGAAGTTCACTGGAATCTTTAGGATATTTGTCTTTTATTCATCTATTATTCTGTCAAATGCAGCCATGTGCCACATGGGTCTTGTACCAAACATATCTGCTTATTCCAGATTGTTAGCTCATCTTCTCTTCGCAGGCCACAAATGCGGACCCTCGCGAAGTGAGGGGCCGCATTTGCGGTGGTGGAGGCTCTACGGCGCCTCATAACCAGTTACAAATGACAACACAAGCGGCACTTTAAAAAAAAACAACAAACACAATACAACACGGACTTACACAAAAAAATGCGAGACTTAGCAAATAAAAAATTGCGGACTTACACAAAAAAAATTACGACCCGCGTAACTTAGCAAAAATCCGTTATGGACTCTCAAAAAATACGACCGTAACGGACAATCCGCGCACAGCGACAAACATTCAAAAACACAAAGATACACACAAAAATAAAATAAAAACCTTACCCACAGCAAGAGGGGACATCCAGGACGTCTGCAACACAAGTTAAACATCGATTTCAGTCAAATTTACAAAGTTTAGACACACGAAAATCCACTAAGCAAGAGAAAAAATGACCGACAAAAAAAAATACACGACCCTTAAAGCCGCAAAATACAGCAAACCTAATACAGCTTTTATAAAAACCCGTACGACCTACAACACACACCATTAGCATGGACGCTAAATCATCCACACCCGCGTACCACATACACCATCGCCGCCATTTTACAACACTAACTTACAGAATGCGGAAGTACACAGCTACACAAACGGTTTCCCCTCGCCCACGCAGCCTATTTACACTACACACTGCACACATTGCTGACACTTACACCTCAGCTCCAGAACCGTGCAAACCTACATTATATGCTGCAGGAACATCAAAACAGATTGTTAGCTCTTCAGCACATTCCTTACTGCATATATTAATTACAAAGAGGTAAAGTATATTAAGTTATGATTCCATTAATTAATTAATTAATTAACATAAAAAAACAAAATAGACACAAAACAAAAAAAAGTAACAACACACTAGCACAAACAATCACAAACACCTTAACCGCGCCACCCACAAGAACCGCCAACGCTGCTCATAGGACACAAACTACACCAGGGGAGAGCCTTGCAATAAGCGACAAAACCAGATCACTGCGGACCTTACAATAGGAGCAAAAGCGCCTATGATAACAACAAATACACCAACCCAGAGGCTTGCAGTGAGTGCCAAAGGCTCTCATTACGAGCCAAGCATTGAGCGCCAAAGGCGTTCAGCGCCAGCCTCGCAATCTCAGACCACCAAAAGACTTACTCTCTGTGGCAAACAGCATTACCTGCCTTACAATTTTATTGCTGTCATTTTTTGACTGGAAGTCGCTAGTTTATATATAACTGCCAATTCTACTTATGTTTATTTTATTATTATGCTTGCAGATATTAGTCTCACACACATTTGTGGCATTACTGCAGTCTATGCTAATCTTTTATTTAATATTTTTGATCTGTTTCTATTTTACAATTTATTCATCTTTTAGTCAGATATGCCAACAATATTCCTTTTTTTCCCTACAAACATCCAAAACCTAAGAAGATAAAAACATTTGAGCGTGTGTTGTTAGCTTGTATAATGACATAAAACTTCCCCAGGGCAACCTCCTGCCAGGGATTATCATTGTTTGTGTATACAATTCTGTTTGCAGCATTGTTAATCTTAACTTTATTTAACATTGCTAATAATATAATTCTATTTAGCATGTTATTAAAAAACTGTGTGTGTCTGCTTTAGTATGCACATCATTTTTGATGCTATGGTTTTTGTCATTTATTTTGCAAATGTTGCAGTTTATTCCTTCCATTATACATATGCATAATTTTATATACATGTTGATTATAAACGTTAAAGGGACACTGAAGTCACCAGATGTGCCCCACATTTCCTTTTTCAGTTTCTACTAAGTGGTCACTGAAGTCATTAAAACTATTCTAAGCAATCTTGTTGGAATAAAACAGAAGATGTGTGAAAACTGTTTAATTTAGACGTCTTTTCGCAGTTTCATAGTTGTGAAAAATGCTGTTGTGATAGCTTTATGCCTCTCAACTTGTTTATTTAACCTGACCTTTAGTGCACTTATAAAGTGCTCTCTAAAGAATAGTTAGGTAGTGCTTGATAACATAAAAACCTCTCTTGAGATTTATTGTGCATTTAAATAATGAATTAAAATGTTTCAGTCATGCTTCAGGCTATTAATGATCCAGAACTCTGCACTCACGAATGAAGTGTTGTGTCGAGTTAAGCCACCAATGGGGAGAGGGTATATCTAAATTATTATACCATAAATACAATTTGATAGTGGGTAGGGACTAGAGAAGGTGTTTACAAATGGCTAGCAGCTCAAGTTACATTGCTTCCTGCTATTAATGTGCATTTGAAAGAATGGTTTTCAATTTCCCCTGGGTGGGTCCACTCCAGCCACAATACTTCATTCAGAAGGTGAAGAGATTGGGATCTTATACATACAGCCTGGGGGATCATTTAAAAATAGTAAGTGTTTACCTTTAACAGCAAAAGTTTTAATAAAGTATTTTTTTTCTAACCAAAAGAAGCAATCCTGCCAATTTGAGTCATACTCTGAGCTTGTGAAGTTCAGTCTTTTTAGCAGTTGGTATTAATCATTATTTCCAATAATGTGCAATGAGAGATTGAAGCCAAAAGCACCTAATAAGGGAAAAGTCCACCAAATGTGAGACGTAATACTTTGTTCTCCACAATCCCTCCAGTATCTCTCTAACACTAAATGAAGTCTATCTGATGCTAAAGGGAAGTTATACTTGGCGAGCATGAACTAGATATAAATTAATTTCAAAAGTGAATCCTTCCTGAAATAATCAGGATTATCTTTCCTGTTTTATTATGCAAATGAGCGAGTCCTGAAGATTATTTAGTTGCCTTGCTCTTCAGAATGGCTGCTTTACGTGGTCAGTCTGTTAAGTTAATAGGACTGTGCTGAGAGAGCCCCAGGGAGGGACAGTTACATAGTGCAGCAGTGAAAACTTCAAAAGTATTTCTCATCAGCCTGTAATGCAGGCACTTTTTGTCATTTATTCCTTTCTAGCTGTGAAAGAGGGAGTGATAGAGAGCGGAATACTTTGAAGGAAATTAGGAAGGGAATGAGTCTCTTTGACTGCTAAAGCCATGCAGACGACATAGCTTTCTCATTCTGTTATTTCATTTGTCTTACTCTGTGATACCATTAAATATTCTTAAAAAAGGAGCACCGGAATTTTTTCCCAAGATCTGCGACACTGCAGACTGATGCTCTGCCCACTGAGCTATCTGTGCAGGTGGCATACTATATATACCTTACATTGCAACAAACCAACAAACATATCCTATATATATATATATATATATATATATATATATATATATATACAGTGGATATAAAAAGTCTACACACCCCTGTTAAATGTCAGGTTTGTGCTGTAAACAAATGAGACAAAGATAAATCATTTCAGAACTTTTTCCACCTGTAATGTGACCTATAAACTGTACAACTCAATTGAAAAACAAACTGAAATCTTTTAGGTGGAGGGAAGAAAAAAAGAAAAGAAAAATAATATGGTTGCATAAGTATGCACACCCTCTTATAACTGGGGATGTAGCTGTGTTCAGAATTAAGCAACCACATTCCAAATCGTGTTAAATAGGAGTCAGAATACACCTGCCATCATTTAAAGTGCCTCTGATTAACCCCAAATAAAGTTTAGCTGCTCTAGTTGGTCTTTCCTGAAATGTTCTTAGTCGCATCCCACAGCAAAAGCCATGGTCCACAGAGAGCTTCCAAAGCATCAGAGGGATCTCATTGTTAAAAGGTATCAGTCAGGAGAAGGGTACAAAACAATTTCCAAGGCATTAGATATACCATAGAAGACAGTCATCATCAAGTGGAGAAAATATGGCACAACAGTGACATTACCAAGAACTGGAGCTTCCTCCAAAATTGATGAAAAGACGAGAAGAAAACTGGTCTGGGAGGCTACCAAGAGGCCTACAGCAACATTAAAGGAGCTTCAGGAATATCTGGCAATTACTGGCTGTGTGGTACATGTGACAACAATCTCCTGTATTCTTCATATATCTGGGCTATGGGGTAGAGTGGCAAGACGAAAGCCTTTTCTTACGAAGAAAAACGTCCAAGCCAGGCTACATTTTGCAAAAACACATCTGAAGTCTCCCAAAAGTATGTGGGAAAAGGTGTTATGGTATGATGAAACCAAGGTTGAACTTTTTGGCCATAATTCCAAAAGATATGTTTGGCGCAAAAACAACACTGCACATCACCAAAAGAACACCATACCCACAGTGAAGCATGGTGGTGGCAGCATCATGCTTTGGGGCTGTTTTTCTTCAGCTGGAACTGGGGCCTTAGTTAAGATAGAGGCAATTATGAACAGTTCCAAATACCAGTCAATATTGGCACAAAACCTTCAGGCTTCTGCTAGAAAGCTGAACATGAAGAGGAACTTCATCTTTCGGCATGACAACGAACCAAGGCATACATCCAAATCAACAAAGGAATTGCTTCACCAGAAGAAGATTAAAGTCTTGGAACGGCCCAGCCAGAGCCCAGACCTGAATCCGATTGAAAATCTGTGGGGTGATCTGAAGAGGGCTGTGCACAGGAGATGCCCTCGCAATCTGACAGATTTGGAGTGTTTTTGCAAAGAAGAGTGGGCAAATCTTGCCACATCAAAATGTGCCATGCTGATAGACTCATACCCAAAAAGACTGAGTGCTGTAATAAAATCAAAAGGTGCTTAAACAAAGTATTAGTTTAAGGGTGTGCATACTTATGCAACCATATTATTTTATTTTTATTTTTTCTTCCCTCTACCTAAAAGATTTCAGTTAGTTTTTCAATTGAGTTGTACAGTTTATAGGTCACATTAAAGGTGGAAAAAGTTCTGAAATGATTTATCTTTGTCTCAGTTTTTTACAGCACAGAAACCTGACATTTTTAACAGGGGTGTGTAGACTTTTTATATCCACTGTATATATATATATATATATATATATATATATATATATTTTTTTTTTTTTTTTTTGGGGGGGGGCTGGGGCAGGTGTATTGAAAATTTAAACAAATAAATGTTTTTGAGGGGCACTGCAGCAGAGCAGGACCCCAGTGCATTGCACTGAGTGTTCCAGCGGTAGATCTGCCCCTGTGTCCTGTCCTGGGAGTAGAGTTTATTCCCCCCCCCCCAGATTTATTTGGGCTTCTGCTCCCATGCTTAGCAATAATATTAGCATATAATTTAGGCTACTGATTGATTCCACATTTTAGTATGTTAATCCAAAGTGGAACTTGTGGTCTCAAGAATATTAATATTCAAATAATGTAGGTGATTTTGGGTCTCTTGAACTGATCCAATGTACTTGCACAGAATCACTGGAATATTCTTCTTCTGGCTTCCATGGCTTAGGCGACAAATTCATGCAAATCGCTGCCTTTGAAATTTCTTTTGCATGCTTCTAAAGTGCAAAGAGATGCAAAAAGAAATTCTAAAATTAGTCATATTTCAACAGAGTTATAAAATGCATTAGGCAGTTGCAATGAATTCACAAAATATTTCAGTATGACAAATTCTAAGTATTTTAGTGTGAATTTTATTTTAAACTATTTTGATGTCAGTTGAAGGACCTAAATGTTCTTCAGTCTAAAGCCAGCTTAAATATATATCTTTTTATTTTACCAATGTTATTCTGTATTGTAAACATAACAAGCTAAGTCAAATTACACAGGACCTACAGGCACATGGAACGTGAAAATAAAAATAGTCATGCATTAAAAGAAAAAGTCCTAAAACTAAAGGACCTCCATGGTCCTAGATTTAAAATGTATTGTTTTGAAGAACTTCACTGGAAAACCTAGAACATGTTATTAAAATGGAAAAAAATATAATATATCCTCTAATATATTATATTTTATATGCAATCTACCATTTTGATTTCAGTAGATGAACTTCCAAGGTAGTAGGAGACTTTCCATGCAGCAGAAGTGTATCTGCACAATGTAAATGTGGCAATTACAACTGTCAATGCTATCAGCAGGACTAAAGGGAATTCCCTAAGGGCATACCCACCTAATACAGTAACAGACAGCAACAGGCAAGATAACAGAATTTAACCCTACAGTAAAGAATAATTGTGTAAAAAAGTTACATATTGTAAAGTATTGTAAAGTTTGTGTTTATTTTTTTGCTCTCTAAAACCTTTTCCCCATTATCATGTTTAGTTATTTAAAATACGACATAGTAAAAGCTTTGACCAGTGTTCCTTTACAAAATAATTAAAGTACCATTGAAAAGTCATAATTAGAATGTGTTATGAAGAACATGACTTGATAATGCACAAATATTTTATATGTAATTATTGGACTAAATGTTGCTTTAATGGAAGGAGACATTGTATTTGACAACTCAGAGGAATGGGAAGAAACATATACTCAGATAAGATTTCTATTCAGTTCTGTTGCAAGATTGACACATTGAATAGAAATTGACAATAGAACTCAGTAGAAGAGCAACTCTATATTGGATAACCTTTCCCAATAAGTGTACATATACACAGCAATCGAAGATGTGTCACATGCACAGTATACTAAATTGAACACTTTCTCTAAACATAGCCATAAATGTTATTAGCTTGTAAAATACTTAACAAAGAGGTGACGTTTTCCTCTGTCTACAATGATCCTGTAATGAAAATGTTTAATCTAGCCTGAATCTTGCAAACTAAATACACAGATCATACAGCAGTATGTTATTTCATTGGCTGAAACTCCTGACTCATAATTATAATCTGCTGACAGGAACATATTTATGCATATGCGTGCTTGTTTTAAAATAAGAAAACCAAACAATGAATTCAGATAACCTATTTGAAGTGCAGAAAAATAAAATTGTACTTTCCATATCCTTTTACATGTACTTGACAAATTAATTTTATATTCCCAAGAAGAACCAGCATTGTCTGTATATATGTCATGCTTAAATAACTAGAAATGCTGGTTTATGATTGATGCCGAGAATGATATAAAATTGATGTAAAAGTAAAAAGTACAATACCCAGTCTCTTTGCTCTGACAATGTAATGATGAGCTCTAGGGAACCTAGGAGCAGATAGGTGAAATCCGGCTTGACACATATTACAACTGAAGACACTAGTCACTGTGCATTTAATACACACCAGAAATGATTTATCTGTACAGTTGAGAATGATATGCAATGAGAAACACTGAAAAGTATACATGCAAATATGGCCTTAAAAGGTACAAAATATGCACTAATAAATGCTGCGTACGCCTACTTAAATTGTTAGATATTTTAGGCAGAGCAAAAATACATATTGGAAAATTAAGCAAATCATAGGATATTCAAGAAAAGAAAAATAAATTCAAGTTTTAAATGTTAATATATTCTATTCCATCATTTAATTTTTTTACCAATTCTGTTAATTAATAATGATAATAATAATAATAATATTCTCCATGATCTAATGCCTTTACTGTTTGTAACTCACACACATGGGTTCTCTTCTCCCATACTGTAACCATACAAAGCAGTATCAAGAACATATTATATGCCAGTTCTGAAATATTATTATTAATATTAAAATAAACTTATACAATATAATTATTAATGAATGCATACTAAATATATTACATATAGATAGATGATACAAACAATGAATGTCTCTCTAAAATGAAATATTGCAACTGAATTCTATCAAAAAATGATCTTGTTATGTTGATAACTGTAAAGGAGATATATATATTTAGTAATTAGCTCCCCATCTCATTTTATGCCTCTTCACCTACAATCTCTCTA
Organism: Discoglossus pictus; assembly: GCA_027410445.1. Classification (NCBI taxonomy): domain Eukaryota; kingdom Metazoa; phylum Chordata; class Amphibia; order Anura; family Alytidae; genus Discoglossus; species Discoglossus pictus. Next base: position 251,611,370 of record CM050164.1, read on the forward strand.
TTCATTACTTTAGTGCAGCAAAACAACAAGAATTTTTGTTTTGAAGTGAAAAGACTACTTCTACATGCTACTGCCAGGCTGGAAAAAGCCTCACAACATTAGGGGAATTTACTAACAGGAATCGATGAACCTCTCTCTATCTGCTGTAGCTCATCACACATCAACTCTTCTCAGATCTCTATGCGACTTACTAAACCCCTTTATACATTGCGATTAGAGCAGAGCATGCAGGTTTATAGGGATCATTTATGAACATTGCTGTCCATCAATGGAGGTGCCATATTAGTTGGCAAACCTGCATTGGTTGGCAATACATCAACAAGCCCAGCAAAATATTGAAAAACTGCTCTGGGAAATTCTGCACATATTAATTAGCTGCTTTGATGTACTAATTAGGATTACAGTTTGCCTGTCTGTCTTTGTAGTGGCCAAAATAAGAAGCTGCATTGTTATCTGGCAGTTAGACCCTTCGCCCACCCTTATCAAGCACTCTGAGCCTCATGTTAGCCTACAGGAGCCACAAAATCAATTCTAAATATTTTAGAAAAGATTTACTGTAAAGAAAAATGAAATCAACTTAGAGAGTCCCTTTAAAATACAAAATATTTTAGTAAATATTTCCTTGGTGAATTTAATAAGGTTACTCATTAATACATGCAGTCTCTAAAATAGAGAAGAGCAGCTAGAATCAATAGAAGTTGTGCATATATACTACTAGACATTTATGTATTTCAAAATGTGGGGGAGAAACAAGCCAATTTCTGCACAAAAATATATATGTCTTTACCAAGACCCATTCAGTGGTCCATTAATCACTATTTTGGACGTGATCTGCCCATTTTGTGACATATTTATTTTTTGCCAGTACTAGCCAGGTGACTGAATGTTTACTAAGTGCTTTTATTAATCATTATATATTTCTTGCTGTGCACATTTACTTATCCTTTTGAGTGTTTTGTATTTTTGTTTAATTGACATTGATTACATGTCTAGACCTGAAATTTAGCACTTTTTTTTATTGTCACAATGTTTGTGTTACTGCTATTTATTATTTCCATCTTTATTTTTAATAAATGCAATATGTTATACCAACATGGTAGAACCCATTGTTATCCCCCATATTGTTTTGCTGATAACCTTTTTAAAGTTACTTTGTGCTGGGAGCTGCAGTGTTTTTCTGATTTTATCTTTATTTCTCTTTAGTCTTCGTTTACTGGAGTTCTATATAATAATGTTTCTGACTAGGAGTATAAATTTGTAGATAACATTCAATGGACATAAACAGGCAAGAATGTAGAGATATATCTTTATATAGTTTTGATAACATTGTTTGTGATGAGATTTGCTTTATTTCTATTTGTTCTTGATTTTCTATAGGTCTGTGCGTGACAGTGATGATGATGATGAGGATGAGGAAGACAGGAGGTTAAACCGTGGGTGTACCCTGCAGTATCAACATGCCACCCTGCAGGTCTTTACCCAGTTCCATACCACTACCTCAGAGGGCACGGGCCAGAGTATCACCATGCTGGGCGATGATTGGCTAGTAGAAGTTACTGACCTCGTCAATGATTTCATGCAGGTGGAAGACCCACGAATAGCAGAGATGGTTGATAGCAATACTATAGCTGGAAGAGAGCCAGGAACAACCAATTTCAAAGTTAGTGTTTTGAATTGTAATTAGTTTATATCCTTTCATTGTAAATTGATTCACTTATTGTTATATGCAAAGCTAATGTTTACACTTTGTTTTTCTCTTGATTTCTTCTACTTGTTTTGGCATCTGTTTATGATGTTTTGAGTGGCTTGGTATAGAGTACAGCTAATCATCTTTCCATGCAGATTCATTGTGTGCTACTGAAGTTTCCATAGCTATTTTTAGCATTTTGATAGTGTTAGTCAAAAAGCATTACTTTGTATGGAAAGCCAAGTCATGCTTGTAATTATTTTCAGTAAGTGTAAGCTGAGTATGCCAAATTAAACAGGTAAACACTGGGAGAAGACAAAACAGATGAGGATCAAATGTGAACCAATAGAAGTGTAACTTTCATTGTAAAGAGAAACAATCTGAGTGTGGCTTCAAGTATTGGGAGAGTTATTTAGAGGAACAGAAATTATGCTTCTGAGCAGGAAACAGCTTCTAATGTTTCTGACCTCTTCTATCTCTGGCTTGTTCACTCTTTCACATACCCACTCTCACACATGCAAGCTTGTGTGACACTATCACAAATACTAACACATATACAGTTGAGTGCATACACATACTCTCACACATGTGCTCTTTTGCAAAATCTATCATGAATCTACTGTAATGAACTCACACTCATTTATGCACATATATACTCTATTACTCGCTTATCCACATGCACTCTCTTCTGAATACCTACAAATAACCTCAAACATACACAATCATGTATGCACAGGTACATATTCATTCTCACACACACTAACCAAGTCACTCATTCTCATGAATATACTTACACCCACACAACTGCATATTCTTTTAATGACTGGCAAATATATATATATATATATATATATATATATATATATATATATATATATATATACACAAACACTCCTACTTTATTTTGTAAATCACACCACAGTATGATTACATTGTTAAGCTGCTTCAACCTAATTATTTCCCTATTATCCACCCATCCATGAATTTGTGGTTGGGAGGTACTCTTAGCCTGAATACTAAGGAAGAAAAAAAAAAAAAGGGTGCGTTTTTCAGAGCAGGCAATTCTGCTTATAAGCAATTACATAAAATAATGTATATACAAGTGTTACTATGTGGACTATGATTAGTTATATATACAAACTCTTTAATATCATTTACTAAATATTTTTTTAAATAATTATGTTGCAATTGCCATAGTAAATGCCCCAACAAAGTAACCAGGCAAGCCTGTGATAAATCTATTATGCCTAAACTAGCTAGCTACAGGGTAATATTTAAAGAGATACATTTGCTGGATTAATACATCTCTGTACTCTATAGGCAAAAAGCAGCCTACCGTATGTACATCACATCCCATAAAACATTTTATTTTTATTAATATCTAAAAATCCCTCTAATGGTTATGTTGACACCCCCAGGGGGTGTTTACACAACTTCCTGGTCCCCACCCAATCAGCATGCAACATCCATGGAGCAATATTAACCCACTATTTACTTACTCTTACTAGCTCAGCCAATCTCCTTGCATCTTCCTCCTTGCAGCTTCCAGTCACATGTCAGTGATACACTACATTTCCCAGGCTCCTTTGCTACATATCCCATGCTGCTTTTCACCACAGCCAATAGGAGAGCAGTGTTGTCAGCCACCCAGTGGGATGTTGCAATAGCAACTAACATAGTGCTATGTCTCAAATCTTTCATCTAACCGGACTGGCCAAAACAAATTGGAGGGGTGTTAACCTTAATTTTAAACTGTGTAAAGAAGCAAGAAAAACCTTCTGTTTCTGAGGGGAAGTGTCTGCTATATAAATATTGTGCAAATTATTAACACCAGTATCCGTTGGTGGGTGTTGTGTCATGAATCATCAAAGAAAAAAGAAGAAAGAAGAAAAAACACCTATTCCAATCAATTTACCCCTTATCTCAATAATTACAAAAAAATGTCGCAATTAAATATATATTTTATTAATTTGAAGTTAAGAAGATAGTTGATATATTAAAATCATTTAAGGACGCCGAGGCTTAATTATCCAATTACAATAGTAAATGATTCTAATCAGGAATCAAATTGTAAACAGAGATACCACAATTTATTTGTAACAATATTAATATTATAGGACTTTCCTAAGAAACTAAATTACTAGATACTGCAAAAAATTGGTAACAATTATCAAGCTAGCAATTAGCCAGACAGGTAGAAAGACGGGCACTTTAGTCCAACAATGTATAATCAAGAGATCAAAATGTAATAAATAAGTGTTTAAAGTGTAAATAAATAATAAATAGATAGTGAGTATAAGGAGTAAATATTACTCCTTTTTAAAATAGTGAAAGAATTGTGTAAATTTATAATGCTCTAGATATACAGTGGTAGGTTACAGATAACACAAATCCTCCTGTCTAACAGCAAGCTGAATTAAAGTGCATCTAATTATTATACATAACACATATATAGCTCTAAATAATAAATATTAAACACCATATAGTGTCCACTATAAGGTTAAGTACCAAACAGCGACAAGTTTAATTAAAGTACATCTACTTATTGTGCATAGTGCATACATGGCTTAGATAATAAATGTTTTAACATCACACAGTGTCCAATATCTGGTAGAAAAAAACCTTATTTAAAGTAGTAATGTTCATATAATAGGCATAATCTATTAAAAAATATCTAATTCACAATTTAATATGAATCATAGCTCTTAATATTGTTATAGAGTATGCTAATTGTATATCATATTCTTTGATCACATTATAGACACCACTCTATCCATTTAGTTATATATTATTATTATTATATTATTATTAGATGCACTTTAATTCAGCTTGCAGTTGTTAGACAAGAGGATTGCTGTTATCTGTAACCTACCACTGTATATCTAGAGCATTATAAATTTACACAATTCTTTCACTATTTTAAATTTGAGTAATATTTACTCCTTAAACTCACTATCTATTTATTATGTATTCACAATTTAAACACTTATTTATTAAATTTTGATCTCTTGATTATACATTGTTGGACTACAGGTCTCGTCTTTCTACCTGTCTGGCAAATTGCTAGCTTGATAATTGTTACCGATTTTTTGGAGTATCTAGTAATTCAGTTTCTTAGGAGAGTCCTATAATATTAATATTGTTACAAATAAATTGTGGTACCTCTGTTTACAATTTGATTCCTGATTGGAATCATTTACTATTGTAATTGGATAATTAAGCATCAGTGATCGTCCTTAATTTTACAATTTTAAATTATTTTAATATATCAACTATCTCTTCTTAACTTCAAATTAATAAAAGGTATATTTCATTACGACAATTTTTTTGTAATTATTGAGATAAGGGGTAAATTGATTGGAATCGGTGTTTTTTCTTCTTTCTTCTTTTTTCTTTGATTTTCCTAATTTTAAACTGTCAGAAATTACAATATATTTTGCTAACTTCAAGGTAAGTGTTTAAATGTTTATTTTGGTATTTTTTCATGCAAACATTTTTTTTTCATACACATCTGATTCTCCTCCATCAGATGCATTCCTAATCCAGGAAACTTAGATATCCCTTTAATGTAACAAAGGGAGATCAAAACAAGGTGGGCAGTTACCAAATACCACATTTTATATATCCACAGAAGTAACCACCCTCATAATGTGGTTAATACTTAAGATACACTCATAGTAATGGTAAGTGTAAAATCACCATAAAAGATCAAATAGAGACTTATTCTTAAATGCTAAATACTTACTGTAAATACCTAGGGCCTCATTCAATTAACAACCGTATGAGGTGCGTGGCCGCAAGGACCGGCCGCAGGCTATTTGCCTATTCTATTCCCTTGCGGCCGGGGGCTCCAGCAGGCTTGCGGCCGGCGCCTTGTTATCCCTTGTGGCCGCACGCGCAGCAGGAAAGCCTTTGATCTTACACGTCTGCAAGAGTTTCGGCCGCAAGAAAGCCCCGGTTGCTATTCAATTGCTATGTAAACCCTCTCGTCATGGCCGTAATTATCTAAAACCGAGCCGCAGCTTACTTGCACCAAAAAGGTCCCTCTAGCACCCAATTAAACACATAATAAAGCCATCCTGCACTTTGATGAGAAGATAAAGTGATTGGAGGTGTTAGCATTCATAGCACAACATTCCCCTACACTCAAATCTGAAACATTTTTTAGTTAAATTCATGTCAAATGTCCGTGGACAAAGTCCGAAGGGCTTGGAGCACCTCAGACCCGCAAATGCTGCGGGATTAGCCTCTGTCAAGTCCGTAAATGGGTAAAATAGACCCACGGGTCGTAAAGGGCTTACTTACAAGTCGTAGCATAGAAAAGCCATCCTGTACTTTTATTAGAAGTGAAAGTGATGTTTGGTTTTAGAATTAATAGCTCAACATTCCCCTACTCTCAAATCCGCCAATAAAGATATTTAACTTCATGTTCAATCTTCGTGTTTTATCTATCATGCACGCCCGCACGGGTTTGAATAACGAGCTACGGGCTTGATCATTGAAGTCCGTGGGACTTGGACGGATTTTAAAATCAAAGTACAATTTGGCGATGTGCAAGCTTGAGAATGTTTTGCTATTAATCCTCATGCCCCCCCATTATGTTCCCCATCATTTACAGTGCTTTGCAGTGCTGGATTGAATATATATCGTCTTCTACAATGCTTTGTTTGCGGCCCTCCACCTCCGAACCTGTACGGGTTTTAACAAGGACGAGCCCGCGGGACTACGGGACGGAAAGTAAACCGTAAATGATATATCGGATTTTAACGATGTGCAAGTTTGAGAGGGTGTTGCTATTAATCCTCATGTCCCCCATTATGATGCCTAGCATTTACGGAGCTTTACAGTGCCATCTTGAATTTATATTTGCATTTACAGTTTTCTGACTTTGCTGCCGAAAACAAGATTTACGGGCGCAGGAAAAACGCTTGCGGCTGTTTGCATGATGTGCAGCCGGCCGTAAGGGGTATATCCTTGCGGCGCTGTCCATTTGAATAGCAAGGTAGCAGTAGCTCTACACGGGGCCGGAAGATGGCCGCAAGGAATCGCAGCTTTGCGGCCATTTTACGTCCGTTAATAGAATGAGGCCCCTAATATTTACTTATATAGTGGCACATTAGGAAATCATAAATCCCAATATATATAATTTTGTAATTATTACACAACATATACCAGACTACATTTCACTGTTCTAGTACCAATAGCAATGTTTCAACTCAGGGCACAGTTTGGACTTTTTGCATCATCTTTTTTGCACAAAAAAAAATATCCAGAATAATCACAGATCCTATATCAGACATATTCCATTATTGTTTATAAAAAAAAACACTTTTAGTTATGCCTCTCATCCAAGCCATAAGACATTTCTGTATTTGAGAGAAAAATATATTTTCCTCTGCTTTGATAGAGTTTCCGTATGTCCTCCTCGTATGGCCAATGAGATACTCTCTATACCCAAAGCTTTTAAATTGTGTGGATTGGCATTTTGATATTATAAAAAATATCAGCCCACTGATATCAGTTTCTTGGTCTTGCTTTCATCCCAATGGGCATTTCTAATGTTTCCTATGTGCTCAAGAGTTCTTTCTATCGGAGGATGTGTCGTCATGAACATGTATCTGCCAACTGCATTCCAGACAATATATCACTCCTGTGGATGTATATATTATAATTTTCTTAAGCTGGTACAGTTTACAAAACCTGTCTATGACTTAATTCGTTTTTGTTAAATATTTACAGCCCTTACATAGAAATAAACACCCTTATGGTGCTGGTTGGGCTTTTATACTAGAAAAATGCCCTTCTACCAACCTGCAAGTCATGACTGCTTTATCCCCAACTACAGGTCCCAATACTGGGTCTGATTTAAGAGCCACTTCAGTATTTTTATAAATATCTCTCTAAATAATAATTAGGTAGTGCCTGATAAAAAAAAAAACCTTTATGAAACATTTACTGTGTATTTGAACAATTAATCGTTTTTTTTAAATAATGCCTTACAGCATTATGATCTCCTTATTTCTCTACACCTTAAGATATGGTCTCTGGAGTGCAAGCCATGCAAGCATCTGTAACATCCTAAGTATACATTTGATGAATTTGCAATAGGAATGATTAAGATGCTCAACTAAAGAGTCTTCAGTGCAACAATGGAAGCCATCAAAATATCCACACACCAATATGAAGCTCCTTGTCGAATGCACAAAAAAGGATACAGTTTAATTTAATATAAGAGAAAAATAAGGGGCAATCAAGAAAAATAGAGGGAATATGGGGCAGGACATAATGACACACTAATTGTAGGCTAAGAAAACCATCATCAATGCTTTCAAACTAAACTAGATGTCAGTTAATGCTTAAAACATGGTCTTTTAATATAATGTTAAAATACATAACTTTGCTGGTCCTCAAAGTGACAAGTTGTAAATAAAACATTAAAATGAGCAACTATTAATTATCACAAACGTTTTATGTTTGTAAAATAAGTGATGCAAAGGTTTAAAATAAATCTGAAAATGTAGCTGTTTTATGGCGATCTGTTGACAAGCAGTTGCTGACTGTACCTGACACAATCTATTTAGTGTTTTTTTAGAAACAGATCCAGCACACGTATTACAAGTACTTGCTTTGAATCTTTATAGCACTCCGGTGAAGAAAACATTTTGCAGGATTTAAACACTATGTTTTTTTTATGGTCTTTTACATTTGATTCATTTTGAAACTTCACGAATAGCATTTGAACAAAACAAAGATTTCATCTCAGAAAAAGGAATAGATTAAGCCATTTAACCATATCAGAAATCACATTAGGACGGATCATGTGCTCTAGATAAAGTAGAAACAAACCATTGCAGGGTAATTAATTGCTAATTCAATGCAGGATGAATATAGATTTTTATTTTTCAGATATTCAGTCTTCACTTTGCTGAGATGTATAAATCCATGAGCAGATTATTTCAGGTCATTGGTTTTCCCAGTTCACCAAAGTTCATTACAAAACTGTATTTCTATGTAATGTCGATACAATGCAAACACTAATGCCAAATGCACTTTACCATGATGCAAGAACCTTATGTATAAACAAATGTATAATTATTTTGTGTGTCTCTTACCAGTGTTGTAAGAGGCATTTTTATTTTAGTAGCTATTACACAAACATAGTTAAAAAAGTGACTGCGATTCGTATAAACAAATTTAAAGGATCATTGTAATGTTATATTTTCAATAAATTATTTTTAAGCATTAGACATAGATATAAATTATATTCATTGTTCTCAAGTGGAAGTTACTATTTTGTTTCTTGTTATCTCCTTCTACAAATAGGAGATGACCTTGAATGCAGGGATATATTTCCACTATGTTAATTGAAATGTACATATTCTAAGTTCATTTGCTTTTAATAGAAAATGTCATCAGTCTACAAGGGCCGTCTTCTCTTCTTGAGAAATCAGTTCAATGTCCTCGCAGTAATTGTATATGTTAATTTACTATAACATCTTAGTCTATTATCAAGACTAGTTCTTCAAAAAGTTCATATTGAAAATGCAGTTGATCATTTAAGAAAATGTTTGTTAATTGATTTTTATCTATATTTTCTAACGTTATCAAAACACCAAATGTAATCATTGCAACAATCTTAGCTTGATAAATTCATGAATGTAATGTAGCTTTTTCTTTTGTCTTTCTGTATCGTCCTGTAACCTCAATTTCAACAGGTGGTGTCACCTTTAATGGAAGCAGTGCTGGGTGAGACCCCAATTACAGTGACAGAAGAAAAGGTCAGCATAATAGAGCTACGAGCACAGGTGGTGTCTGGACTGTCCCTTTCACTCCATCCCAGTCCTGGTAACAGCCACACAATTATAGCAAAAACCAATGTCCAGCATAAGCTGAAGTACCCAAAGCAGGTAAGAGGATAAAAGAGCATGCACAGTATCCAGATGTAATGATGGATCTTATGTATACTGCATATATTTATACATTTTCATGTCAGTATGCAGTAGTTAAAGAGTTGTTTTGCAGCTGCACACATCAATTCATTAATTGTAATGCTGTATAGAAAGTTGTATTAGGATATAGATTGTTTAATTACTACAATTACTGTAAAGATAACAAAAAAAAACTATTCAGTTATCCGTTTTATATTAGATTGTATCTAAAAAGTACTACGGAATAATGTAGAACATCAGTTATATTCGAAAAAAGATTTCTATGACACACTGTAGAATGGCCTCCATACTTGTTGGCAGTTTTTGTAAAGATGAGCAAACAAGCCCATGAAAAAATTATGCTGAAAATATGAGAGAAATCCAAGCTTTAAGTAAGGCTAAATATTCCAAGAAAAAAAAAACTTTTATAAAAATAAACACTTTTGCTCAAAAATACATGTCACAATTATTGCCACCCCTGCATTTAGTTCTTTGTACCGCCTCCCTTTGTCAAGATAATAGCTCAGAGTCTTCTCTTACAATGCTAGACAAGGTGGGAGATTTAAATTGACATGAAATCATTCCTCCATACACAATCTCTCCAGATCTTTCCAGTCCTTGGTCCTCATTTATGGACTCTTTTCTTCAGCTCACCACCCAAAATTGTAAAGATGCATAGTTTAGAGGACTGGAATGGTCGCTGCAAAAACTTGAATCTATGTTCAGTGAACCATTTTTGCGTGGTTTTGAAGGTATGCCTTGGATCATTGCCCTACTGGGAGATCCAACTACTGCCCAGTATTAGCCTCTTGGCAGAGGCAGTCAGATTTTAATCTAAAATATATTTTTATTTGATTGAGTCCATGTATGGTGTCCATGTATTCATATATAATTCCCAGGGCCTTTCAACAAAACAGATCCACCACTCTGTATGCCAGAATGCTCTAATGTTTGTCTGATACAACCACAACATCCAGGTCCAAAGCACTTTCAGTGATGATTACCAACCTGTAGGTGCTTATCACTGTGGTTTGATGACAGCAGAGGCATTCTTCTGGCAAGCCTTCTAAATAGTTTGTTGGCTTGAAGGTGATGTATAATTGTAGTTTGGAGACTTTTGCAATAAGCAAACAAACTGAGCCATGTTCTTTCTTTTAACATCACACTAAATTAAAACTTATGGTAACTTATTTTAGTATGTTGAAGTGTGGCTATGATTGCTTATAAATTGGAATTGTTCTGTTATTATCAGGTGTTTCCACCACCACCGAGAGAGTTGACAAGTCCACCCCCGCCCCACATAGAGACAGTAATGTAACTCTATTATGCAAACAAACGATATTTGTGGGGGTCAGTGAACATGGGATGTGGCTAACCTAAAAAGAACCAGACTCCTCAGAGCCTCGCCTCATGGTGTGCTTAAAAGATTGCAACATGTCAAGGACTTTGTCCCTCTAAATGGTTCCTAAATATGGTCTCCACATAGTGAGGAACTTTTCTGCTTTCCTATCTCTTTCCAATATTGAATCCAGTTTGTCTAAGTGCATAGAACACGAGAGCTCTACCTTTAGGTGCAGCAGTTTGGGTACATGTGGTTTTTAACAATTCCTTAAAATTAGATTTTAATCAGCAAAATGCTAGTTTCAGATATTGATTTGAGCCTAAAAGTATTCATGTATAGGATGGTGTTCATGTGATGTCAAAAAATTGTGATAACCGCTGTAAATTGTTTCTCCCAGATTGTATTTTACTTGTGCTCCTGTCCAAATTAAATGAATGAAAATCCTTAATTTGAAATATATATTAGGCTGGGCCTTCTGAAACTTTGGAAGACTTTTCTGGAGTTCGGTATGCGTGATGGAGCATGTTGATTAGCATTTCTAATACATTTGCTGATAATGCTGATAGGCTTAAGTGATGTTTCTTATCATGTCTATACCCATAAACATGGTTTCTTTCTTGTAGAGGCAGTGGTGAATTTGGACCAGTGTTGCAAGATAATAGCAGTTACACTGTTTTTTTTAGTATGTCTGATAATTATGTGTAATGCTAGATGGAGGTGATTCCTGACCTATTTAAAGTAACTGTTTTTGCATTGCATACAACTTCAACAGAGGTTGTGTGATTGGTTCAGTAAGTGTGTAAGTAATGCTGCAGTTGTAAATGCACAAAAACGTGATTATGTGGCAGATTGCACTGGCTTATCACAGAAAAGGATTTTTTTCTATTTAGGTTGACTACATCACACAATGTTTTGATTCCATTCATTATGAAACAGAGTATAATCACTATAGACTGCTGGCAAACTAGCATTGCCCATAACTGTAAGGTATTGAGAGGGTAGTCTGTATTTTTTTTTATTATTTGCCAGGCTATGTTGGGTTTGCCAATAGCAGATGTCTGGATACTAGACTGTGTGCTTCACATGGGTCTGCATATAATAGATATTAGGGTGAGATGTCTGGAATTATTCCCTCCTCCAGTACCATATTGATAATGTGTGTTTGTGAGCTATTTTAGAGGGTAACTAATCAATGTAGACCAATAGCACCATTTGTCAAACCTTTGCTTGTACTGTTCATACATAATTTAAGCATATGTATGTTTGTTTTTCCTTGGAGTTCCAAATATATCTTTGTATTGTTCAATATGTTTAAGGGCTTTATTAGAAATAAGGAGTGGGAGCATAGCCATTGTTTACAAGAGTTCTGGGAAGGACTGCATTTTAACAAGTGTTTCAAGGCCTGAAAGTGGTCAGATATAATGTAATACATATAACTGATCTATATGTGCAGTGATGTTGATATCCAATAACTGTATGTACCCAGAGGCAAGTTGCAAGGCATAACTTGTAGTGTCATTATCTTTTTTTGAGTCATGAGATTTCAAAATAATATTTGTTTACTTGATAGAACGTAAAGGAATTGGGATGGTCTCTTTTATACTTTATTATTTTCCTAATAGCAGAGATAGGTATTTAAACATCCCTTTGTCTCATTACATGTGTGTATTCTATAATCTTCTCTGTGTTGATGAATGACTTAGGGTGTTTGGAGTGCTTGTCACTTCATAATTATACCCCAGGAAGTCCTAGATAACCACTTAAGAGTTCCTAAACATTCAGGCGTGCTTAAAATAGTTAAATGTGAATGACAATATATGTCAATTACATTTTATTTATAAGAATATCTAGAGGTGCCAATATTGATGATGTGTTTTTGAGATATTTTTTTATTTTTTATAATATTACCTCACTGAAAGATTAGATTTCTCTCAAAGCTTTAGTTTAATGAATCATTTTCAACACCATATGTGTATTGAACTTGTTTACAAAATTTAATTCTACTACTTCTATTCCACTTCTGTTCTGTTCCAAGTTTGTTCCACTTCTAGCAACCTTTCTGTGGTTTTGCACATTACACATATATTTTATAACCTTTATCATCAAATCATTATGGCTGCTATTCCCCTGTTTATAATAAGTGCAATTATTAACTGTTTTTGCTCCATAAGAGCTGGTGTATTTTTTATTGTACTTCCTCACTCACACACAGCCACACACATATCACACAAGTCACTTTCTAAATGCCAACCCATTATTGTAGGAATAGATTAAGGACACTGCACTGGTAAAACAAACTTTGCCCCTTTAAAAGTATAAATTGCATTCATAATAATGTTAGACTTTTTAGCCAATTTATATAGATTTATAAAATATTACTAATTTTGTTTACTTCTAGGATGTTGCCATGATAACCTCACTCCCTCCTCCTATCCCTGTAGAGCATTCTTCCTTTGGTATCACTACATGAAAAGGGTGGGCACACATTTGAAACTACAGTTTCTAGTTCAGGAACCAGCAGAGACCCCTGCCATTATGTGACCACATTGTTCAATAGGGAGCTGGTATATGAACAAAACTGAAACATGGAGTTTTACAGATTGCTGCCTTTCCCCGCACATATGAAACAAGAGGGGAAGGTGAACATGGCAACCCTCTAGAAATAAGTAGATGGGAATTCAGAATTATTGTTGTTATATAATTATAATTAACAATATTTAATAACTCTATAAAATTGGGCTACTTAGGCTTTAAATGGGCCAACATGCTCTAGATGGTTTGATTAGTCATTGGCTATTATTAAATTCATATTTAATTGTTTAAAAATGGAATTTGCAATATTCAGACATTATTCAGACTCAGCTGCTGCTGGTAACCACTCACTATAAAGTCAAAGGGGAGGCTGATATTCTAATGTTTAGAATTAAATGTAATTTATTTTATTAATGACCAATGTATATTTAATATAACTAGCTCCTCTTTCTAAAGCATTACAGTGGTCCTGTAAGTGTGCTGAATGCAGTTTTAATGGGCCATGGCTTTTTTAGCTCTATAGTGTCCATTTAGACTCTGTCAACCTCTCTATGCTCCCAAAAATGAGTTTATTTGCAATCTACTGGGCTTGTTATACCAAGGTGAGAGTACAGATTTGGAGATTTTTGGGAAATACTAATACAATGCCCTATAGTATAAAAAGAGTTCTCCAAGCCTCTCACTTTAGAACATCCGATCCAGCATCTGCTTGTAGCTAAAGTACTATGGAAAGTGCCATAAGGGGCTTAAAAGTTAGCTTGTGTTACACAGAGTTGAGAAAGTATATTAGTATATTTACAGTGGAAATACTAGTACCGTACATTTCAGATAGCTTTGATTTCTTATTATAGGTGCAAGATTATTTGTAATATCTGCAAAGTCATCTCTCTCTTGCTCTCTCTTTCTCTCTTAGGATGCTCTAATGAACCTTTGGCTCACATTCAGTGATGGATCATCAGCTCCTCTCTCACTGTATGATCCCAAAGATTATACACTATCCCTGAGCAGCTTGGATGAACGAGTTGTTACTGTAAGCCCTGAGCGTGCATTTCCCCTGGTGACAGCTGGAGAGGAGCAAGGCTCTGGGTTTCTCCTCCGGGCAGAGATGATAATCAATGAGAGCTGCCAAAAAACAAAGCGCAAGAGTATACTCTCCACAGCAACAGCTTCAGTGCAACTCCAGTTTCACACAGATGACAGTGAACCAGAGCCTGTAGTGAGTGTGGGACCTGTTTATGTCCCAGAGCAGGAAAACAAAGAAACAGCTGGCACAACTTCTATTACACCTCTCTCCACACCAGTTGAAGACCACAGCTCCCTAAGTTCTGGGGCATATCCTTTACCACCATTGCCCACAGCCTTTACCCCCCGAGGGCTTACGGACCTGGAGATTGGAATGTATGCTCTCCTTGGGGTTTTCTGCCTTGCCATTTTGGTATTTCTCATAAACTGCATTGTGTTTGTTTTAAAATATCGCCACAAGAGGGTGCCACCAGAGGGTCAGGCTAATCCTGATCACTCTCATCATTGGGTCTTCCTAGGGAATGGACAACCATTACGGGCACGAGGAGAACTTTCACCACAGCCCGAAAGCCCTGGTAACCCCTTAGAAGCAGGAACATTACCCCCTCATCATGCTTCCTGCTGCAGGGGGGAGGCCCGGGGTAGTAGCAGCAACAGCAGTTCCCAGGCCAGTGTTCAAAGCCAGTCTCATGGACGGGGAGATGGCTCTTCAGGTGGAGGTGGCTCTAGCCGAGAAGCTAGTGAGGACCCCCTCAGTTCTTCTCCCACATCAAAGCGCAAACGAGTAAAATTTACCACTTTCACTAGCTTACCTAGTGAAGGTAGTGTTTATGATGCGGTGCCTGGGGCAGAGGAAAATGATCTGGAGTGGGTTTGCCGGGATATGGGACTACGGGATCCCCATGAGCTTAG
The DNA here is from genome assembly GCA_027410445.1 of Discoglossus pictus. Lineage (NCBI taxonomy): Eukaryota > Metazoa > Chordata > Amphibia > Anura > Alytidae > Discoglossus > Discoglossus pictus. The sequence goes on from CM050164.1 coordinate 251,626,794, forward strand.
AGACTACATCAGGCGAGTCAGAGAAATGGCATAGCCTTAAGATTTGGTTGGGGCTGTTCTTTTGGATATAAGAAGAAAACATGCACCCATGAGGACTGTTGCTTACTCCCAAACATAGGGATTGGAATAGAGATCCCCTTTGTCTCTCTATATTAATGTATTCAACCCCATACCCTGCCACTCGCCTCATTTCCTTTAACCATATCAGTATTCAGTTACTTAAGTCCTTGTCTTTCTCTGTCACCTCTCTGTCCTCTTCTCATCATATACTAACTTAAATCACATCTACACCCATCCATACAAATATGGGAGCATGTTGTCTACCTATGTCACTATAATCTATGTGACAGAGAAATCCATGTCACTTTGGCTTCATCATGCTAAACAACTTCATATTTTGTAAAAGTTAAATAATGCATTATGTATGATGAGACGCAATGGAGGGGGATTCTTGGTTCAGATTGAAGAGCCCTAGCTAAGTCTTGTTCCTCCATTGTTGTACCACCAATGGGAGTTCCGACTGGCAGAAAACAAAAAGCCCAATTTGGATGTCTGCAACACATACAAATAAATCATCTTTAGGATGAATATGGAGAGCCGTGATGAGGTTAAGTTGGGAAAGAAGAAATTCTATAGCCACTGTGGAGTAAATCAACTAAAATGTTTGGATTCTCAGAACACCCTATATATTACGTTTAAAACATGACCTATGGTTGATTTCTTTGATTACCAGCTCATGTTAATCTCTAAGATCAGGCACCTCAGAGAACTTGCAAGATAATGAATGGTTAAAACTGTGGACAGTTTGCATTAATATTTTAAGAATGTATGTTTACTAAAAATTGGAATGGTCAAAAGCAACAGAATAAAAATAGCACCTCAAATGTGACTAGAATCGTCTCAGGGGACTTGCAAAGCTAATGCAACCTGTCACCTGCAAATCTGAATGGATTAATGATATGGCACAAGAATGTGGAACTAGTAATCTCTGAAAATTTGCTGGATTCAATGGATAAACCAGTTCACGTAAATATTGACCAACATCCAGATTTCCAAAATGGATGCAAAGGGTGTCTGACTAAAACGTGGTGGCTTGGTTTCTGGACACATGGATGAAAAGCCAATATTAAGGGTTTTTAGTTAGTTTGAATAGAGCCACAGCAGTATGATATGTCACCTCCAGAAAATTCTCATGTTTAATTGAAGGGAAAGTATGCATTTAATTTCTTAAAATATCAAAAAGTTAGTTAATGCTTCAAAAAATGAATCCTTGATTCTATGAGTCAGTGTTTCACTTGCGTGGCGTTCAGTCTGAAGAGTTCTTGTAGTAGGATTTCTTCAAACAAGACCCTAAATCTTGTATATGTCACTTTATTTTATTATAAGTATATTCATTTATTTCAAGTTCACCAGGAGGTTATTTCTATATATTTTCAAAGTATAAGACCTTAATATTCTACAAAATTGTAAACTCCTTAAGAAAGCTGATTTTTTTAAATCCTATTACTTTTGTGGCTTTCTCAATGTATTGAGTCAGACGACAAATGAACACTCTCTGGAGTTGAAAAAGAATAAAGACTTTGTCAGGTATGGAGAAGAACAGTTCAACATTGAGGAATGACACACACAATGTTGGAGGGAGAAAGTATCTTCCAACAAAATGGATGGGTGCAAAGATAAATATTCTTATATAAGACATGTATGTCTTGAATTTAACCACCATTTTGTCAATTTTTTCCTATATCAATAAATAGGAGGAAAAAATGTGGCACTGCACCAAAGCCAAAAGTGTGTATGTGTGTATTTGTTTATTTTAAGTTCTTTGGAAACTTTTTGTCAGGGTGTCACAGTAATGTCTAAACTGTTTTATTTTTATTTTCCATTTCTTTTTAGTTTCATACATAAACTCAATCTCTTGTAGATTGCCTGCCAGTGTTTTGCATTCTCTGGAAAATAAGAGGTTTCTGCAATTGTTCTCTTGAAATTCTGCTGTCTCTTTGAATTAATACTTTTTTTATTTTTAAATTGTGTGCTTCTGTAATAGAGGCACGGTCTACAAAACAGAGATCTGTCTGAGGTGAGAGGTCCCTAATACGAGATACTGTATGTCAAAGCTTTTTTTTTTGGAACAGATAAGATTTAGCTTCTGTTTCGCTTTGTTAAAGTGATTAGTTTTCTTTTGTTCTTTTTTTTTTAATAAAAAAAAAGGATTTTTCCTTATGTTGCTGCACTGTACAGGGGTCATTACAATTTCTTTAGATAGATAACACTATCCTTATTTTTTCACGATAAATGTGTATGATCTTTATGACCTCTGTTCTCTCTATTTTATCATGTCCTTTCTACTTATTTTCAGTTTTTTTAGTTTTACCTGTATCATTTTTGTGACAAAATGATCTTATTATCTTTTTTAAAAATCACTGGTTCTTAAACTGTGATCTGTGAACCTTTCAAATTGAGTACACTCTGCTTTATGTTTTATCTATGTATTTTATATGACTCATAATCTCTGAGGTTTAAATAAGAGGATTGTAAGTATATATTAGCTGCAATATACATACAGCAAAACATATTACTATTTATTACTAACTCATGGAAAACTGATACAGTTTTAAAAAGAGATGCCTTGAAACGGCTTACCAAAACCTGATCCATAAAGAAACATGGAAATATCTGATAGATCAAAACTGCAAGCTTCACTTAAAAGACAATTGCAGTCTCATATTTAAATATGCTACTTTGGGGATATACAGCCTTGTTAAATTGTGATTCAGCCAATTGAATAGGGCTCTATATAAGCACAGAGCATACTTTTTTACAGAAGTTTTTAGTTAGTGAACATCTACCCAAAAGCAAGGTATTCACTAACTGAAAACTTCTATAAAAATATGCTATATGCTTATATAGAGCCGTATTCAATTGGCTGAATTGCAATTTAATAAGGCTGTTAGGTAACGTATGCTTAAAAGGCCACTGAAGTAATTGAAACTGCTCATAACCATCTTGTATAGCAATCAAAATCAAGTCAAAAATGTGTAAAAATGTTTTTATTTGAAGCTCTTTTCTTTTTTTTAATGGTTTCTAAATGCAGCAATGAGAACTTTCACAGCGCTAAAAATGATTATGCATATTGGCAGGAAGAACTGAGCTTAATAAGTCAATATCTCAAGTTCTAGAGGGAACCATAAATTACCAGATGCTGATAAATGTTTATATTCTGTATTCACTGCAAAAATACATTACACATTTTTTCTTTTAAGTATAGAATGTCTAAAGAAGGAATAAGCTTACACTTCTTGGTTGGAATAATGAGCTTTTTTTCTTTTTCATTTACATGGTGCTTGTTATTTCTGATCCTTGTAGAACAGTGTCCCTCAACTACAGTCCTCAGTGGCCACCAACAGCCTTATTAAATTGCAATTCGTCTAATTCTAAAAGGCTCCATATAAGCACATAGCATATTTTTTTACAGAAGTTTTTAGTCAGTGAACTTCTATTCAAAAGCAAGGTCTTCACTAACTAAAAACTTCTGTAAAAAAATTGCTATGTGCTTATATAGAGCCCTTTAGAATTTGCTGAATTGCAATTTAATAAGGCTGCAACTGTTCACATTTTCGGTATAACCCTACTTGAGCACAGGTGAGCTAAAAAGAGGCTCAGCAGGTGGTTAAACATAATTACTGAACCTCGGGTTATATTACCTGTGCTCAAGTAGGGATATACCTATAATGTGAAGTGTTGGTGGCCCCTGAGCACTGGAGTTGAGGAACACTGTTGTAGAACCTGCCAAGAATTCTCAAAACAGCCATTATAATAATTCACCGTAAATATATATAAACGTACTATATACAGTCAATGAAAGTCTAAGTCTATAAATTTTTGTTAAATAGATAAAATGATCATTTGCCCTTACAGAACTTTTTAAAGAGCTTGGATAAATCTGCCACAACTATTGTCTTTTTAATACTGTTTTTTTACACTGTGATTTGTGTTCAGTCTTTTTTTCCTCCTTATTTAAATATGATCTCTGGCTTTATCAGTTGTAAACTCTAATTTTACCACTTGTTCTCAGGGGATAAAAGTTCAGAGCTTTTTCTTATTTTTTCTCTCCTATGAAGTTTTTATTTGCTGTCAGCTGAGCCCGGAGGCCGTCTTGTTTTCCTATCCCAGGAGCGCCTGACAGCTGTCACCTTCTGTGTAGATTTATTCAGATCACAGGGGCAAGCCGAAGCCTGATGAGGTTCAGCAAAAACAGAAATAGTGGAAAAAGGGAGAGAAATGATGTGAGGGGATAAAAGGGAAGCGGTTACAGGAGATTAGACACAGCCTGTGTAATATAAGAGTGGGAGAGAGAAAAAAGAAATTAACTTAGAGAGATGGCAATTAAAATGTCAACTAAGTAATCAAATGGTATGCATGACAAACAGTGAAAAAGTGGTAAAGTTCACATACTTCAATTTAAAAGAGTATGGATAATATCCATGTACAAGTCATTAGGAAGTATTTTATGTGAAACTGCTATACAAATTAATGTGGTCTTCACACCAGCAGTTTATATTTTAAAGGCAATCTGTAACTCTGTTTCTCGCTATAGGATGAGCAAAAGCTTTTAAATGAAAGAAAGCAATCAGTGTATTAAAATAAGGCTAAACAAACTAATACAAAATGTGCCCCAAAGGGAAGCCAGGTCCAGATTCGGTAATCTGCTCATTCTCCTTTACAACAATTGTGATGGAGTGAATTTACACTGTAAAGGAATATGTCTGAAACCCAAACCTTGAAGTAAAGTTACAAAGCTCAGGTTCATGGGTAAGGCTGTGCTGAATCATATTACTGAGCACACTCACACTAATAAGAATCTCTAGGGATTCTCTCCATCCACTTCCCTGATCACTTCCGATTGCCCCCTTTCCTGCTCAAACTCCATCCCCCTTCCCAGATTACCAAAACTACATAAGCATGGGGGTTCATCGAGAGCTCCATGGCATCTAAAATTTTAACCCCATGCAACGCAGACCTTAAATTACCCTTGTTGCACCTAACAGTTAACCCCCACCATGGGGGTCACTATCGAACCCCTATGGCACCTATTATAAACCCCAATGCTTCGGGGGCCATCATGGACACCTGCAGTTCCTAAACTATTAACTCCTGTCACAGGAGTTCTCGATGGGACCAAAATCTGAGCAATCTGATTGGTCAAAATAATTAAAAACTCATATTGAGCAGGGTGACAACTGTAAACCCATTCTGATTGGCTAAAATATGATTGACATCTATTTCAGCCAATCAGAATGCTCAAAATCTCTATTTAAGAACAGAAAGCATGCCAAATGCCATTTGAGGCAGGTGAACCCCTCCTAGGAGGAGCTCCATAAATTAGTTCTTTTTTTTTTTTTTTTATAGGATGGCAGGATTTTTTGGGAGCAAGAATGAAGAGGACCTCAAGGCATGATAGTTTTTTTAAGACTAACAATGCTTCATGCAAATCCTACAAACATATAAAACTGTAAAGTAGGGAAACTATTTTTGAAAATGCTCTACAATAAAATATACTTGTAGCAAGCACACAGTGTAAGCTTCAATGCCAGGGAATCTACTATAAGAGATCAAGATACCAAGAAACATTTAATGCAAAGACAGAAGGCATAAACATATTACCCAAAATAGAGCTGTCTTTTAATATGACTAAGAATTACAGGGTACCAAGATAGAAAATGGATTGTCTTGATAGGACGCATAGAATATTCTTCTACTAATGCCTTGCAGATTGGAGATAAAGATCCCTAACTGTTTTAATAGATTTATATATAGGTAACTTTATGATAGGCGCATATTTGATACTGACAAGGGCATCATACTGACAAAGAGATCTGTCAAGAAATGTCATGTAAGATTATTTAATCAGATAATTTTGAACACTACAGAATATTTTGAACTACAATACAAATTTACACATTTATGTCCAATCAAGAGGATAATAATTTTATGAAATAATTATCAATATAATCAACACAAGTGTTAAATTGATGAAATACTTATTTTATTATCTCATACTACATACAGTGCCTTGCAAAAGTATTCACCCCTTGACGTTTTACCACATTTTGGTACATTACAGCCTTAAGTTCAGTGTTTTGTTAATCTGAAATTTATGTTATGGATCAGAACACAATAGTCTAAGTTGGTGAAGTGAAATGAGCAAAATATATACATAAAACTATTTTTTAGAAATAGAAAACAGAAAAATGGCATGTGCGTATGTATTCACCCCCTTTGTTATGAAGCCCATAAAAAGCTCTGGTGAAACCAATTACCTTCAGAAGTCACATAATTAGTGAAATGATGTCCACCTGTGTGCAATCTAAGTGTCACATGATCTGTTATTACATATATACACACCTTTTTTGAAAGGCCCCAGAGGCTGTAACACCTAAGCAAGAGGCACCACCAACCAAACACTGCCATGAAGACCAAGGAACTCTCCAAACAAGTAAGGGGCAATGTTGTTGCGAAGTACAAGTCAGGGTTAGGTTGTAAGAAAATTGCCAAATCTTTGATGATCCCCAGGAGCACCATCAAAGCTATCATTACCAAATGGAAAGAACATGGCACAATAGCAAACCTGCCAAGAGACAGCAGGCCACCAAAACTCACGACTGGGCAAGGAGGGCATTAATCAGAGAGGCAGCACAGAGACCTAAGGTAACCCTGGAGAAGCTACAGAGTTCCACAGCAGAGACTGGAGTATCTGTACATAGGACAACAATAAGCTGTACGCCCCATAGAGTTGGGCTTTATGGCAGAGTGGCCAGAAGAAAGCTATTACTTTCAGCAAAAAACAAAATGGCACATTTTGAGCTAGCGAAAAGGCATGTGGGAGACTCCCAAAATGTATGGAGAAAGGTGCTCTGGTCTGATGAGACTAAAATTGAACTTTTCAGCCATCAAAGAAAATGCTATGTCTGGCGCCAACCCAACACATCACATTACCCAAACATGGTGGTGGCAGCATCATGCTGTGGGGATATTTTTCCGCAGCCGGGACTGGGAAACTGTCCAGAGTTGAGGGAAAGATGGATGGTGCTAAATACAGGGATATTCTTGAGCAAAGCCTGTACCACTCTGTGTGTGATTTGAGGCTAGGACGGAGGTTCGCCTTCCAGCAGGACAATGACCCAAAACACACTGCTAAAGCAACACTTGAGTGGTTTAAAGGGAAGTATGTAAATGTGTTGGTATGGCCTAGTCAAAGCCCAGACCTCAATCCAATAGAAAATCTGTGGTCAGACTTAAAGATTGCTGTTAACAAGCGCAAACCTTTCAACTTGAAGGAGCTGGAGCAGTTTTGCAAGGAGGAATGGGCAAAAACCCCAGTGGTAAGATGTGGCAAGCTCATAGAGACTTATCCAAAGCGAGCTGTCATTTCCACAAAAGGTGGCTCTACAAAGTATTGACTTTAGGGGGGTGAATAGTTATGCACATTGACTTTTTCTGTTATTATGTACTATTTGTTGTGTGCTTCACAATAAAAAAAAAAAAAAACATCTTCAAAGTTGTGGGCATGTTCTGTAAATTAAATGATGCAAATCCTCAAATAATCCATGTAATTACAGGTTGTGAGGCAACAAAACACGAAAAATGCCAAGGGTGGTGAATACTTTTGCAAGGCACTGTGTGTTTAAAAATGTACATACATTTGTTCTGTATTAAAGGTCAATTTTCTTTGCAAAATCACAGTTAAGGAATCTATTTAATTTGTGGGCAGGCACACAGAACTGAATATAATGCCATTCAAATGACTTAGGAAAGAAAGTTCGATTTTGTGTGACGCCCAAGAGAAAGGACTCTTATTAACTTATAATGTAAATACATTTTTCAAGGTCTCAGGAGGGAACATTTATAGCAAAAGCTACACAAGTATAGAAGAAATGGGAAGAAGGTTTGTGTTCCATTGCATATTATTGGTTGTAGATTAATTGAGGAATAGCAGAATGGTGGTAGGCAATCTGGTGAGGTAAAGTAAATAAGGTAAAGGATAAAAATGTGATGTATAAAACATTAGAAATACTTGCTCGTTTTTTTTCAGAGTGGGACTGCAGTTGGAGCCTTAGAGGGCAAACTATTTCCTACCATGGCTCTTATCTGTAGATATGTGTTTTTTTTTTTAAATGGCTAGAACTTACAAATACCACTGTCTAATTAGCCAACAGTGGACTTTCTGTTGCCCAAAACATTATAAAACTTGAGAAATCATAACTAACTTTATTCAAAAACAAAAATAAACAGCACCACTGTTAAAATTATTGGGAAAAAGAACCCTAAGCCTTCAAAGGGACCTTCTACCTGGAAGGTTTGACAGGTGTTCAGACCCCAAAGCTGGTTATTTACCCTACACTTAAAGGAAGTGGTGACCATATCAAGGAATAATAATAATGACCCCTCCCCCGCCCACAGAGAAAAGGAGAAGTTAAAAAATAAAAAATTTAAAACTCCTCCTACCTGGAAGGTTTTTACCTAATGTATGTAATGTATGTAAAATACCACAGATCTGACCAAATACCCTAATCTGAAAGAGTAAAGGTAAAAATTAATAAATAATAAAAAAAAAAAAAAATAATCCACTCAAATATGGTGCCTCTGTGCAGAAGTGATTATCAGTAAATAAGACATATGTAATTTATGTACCAAAAAAAAAAAATATATATGTAGTACAATTCCAAATGTGAGCTTCAAAAATTGTTATAAAACAGTGAGAAAAAAATAAATTAAAAAAACTATGGTAAATATGGGTAAATTATAATAAACCCCTACACATAGGGCTACTGATCTTAAAGAAGGAGACCTTGTGGCTACATTACCATCCTGTCTAAAAGATAATACAGATCTTCTTGGACATCTACAACATTTAAATGTACCATTTCATACCTTTTTGGCAAGTACAGATGTTGAGCAACTGTAGAGAAGTATATCACACAATCTCGGGTTACAGGCTACTGTATTTTTTTCTTCAAACAAGAAAGACTACCTTGAAACCGTAAAATAGGTTCATTCTTTCATTATTAAAGTTAATTCTGACTGGAAATTACTTCTCATTTAATGGTAAATGGTACCATCAGCTAAAAGGCACTGTGGTGGGCACTCCTTGTGCTCCCAACTTTTTTTTAGGCTGGCGGGAGAGGACCCAAGTTTTTGATGATTCCTATCATGAGTTTACTTAACACAGTTTATTATGGTATCATAATATAGACAATATGCTGTTGTTCCGGACTGGCCCTATAGAGGATTTTAAGACTTTTATGGCCTTACTCAACAAAAAATGTTTTGGGTTAAGGCTCACATATGTTATTGATTTTTCTGGATCTATGCCTATGTAAAGATGAATCTGGTAACACAGAAACGATGATTCTTAGAAAAACTACAGCTACGAATATGCTAATGTCATGGTCAATTATGAACCCTTGTTGTTGTTTAGTTGTTCAGTCGAGTTTGACTCTCCACAACTTAAAAAAGGCGTACCAATTGGGCAGTACCTCAGAGTAAGGAGAGATTGTAGGAATGAGGTTGCATTTAAAATACAGGAAGATAATTTAATACAGAGGTTTAAAACCAAAGGATATTGCAACAGAATTTTGGAAAAGGCTTACAAAAGGGCGATAGAATCTCATTGTACTGAATTGTTAGATAGGAAATGATAAACAAAAACTCTAACTTAATGTGTTGCATCATGACCTTTGGCAATGACTCTCATGAGATTTGTGATCTTTCGCAAAAACACTGGTTAGTTCTGGCAATCAATGATGATTTAAAGGATGCAATTTCTGAAAAGCCTTTGATTACTTATCAGAGAAGTTTCAATATTAGAGATATGGTAACACTGCTTATTTACAAAAAATACTTTTTAAAAGAGTCATGACTTAAACCTCTACAGGGTGCATTCCACTGTCGTAATTGTAAAGCCTGACGATACATAACAGCTACTAAGAATTTAGTTCATCCTATTACTGGAAAAAAATTACCCTATAACAAGATTTTATAACAATTACTCTATGGGAGTAATTTATGTTACAAAATGTAGGTGCAATAAATTGTATGTAGGTAAAACGATTCACCAATGGAAAACACGTATTTTGGAGCATTTGTATGCAATTAGGGTAAGACATCTGAAGAGTTATCATAAAAATGATGTGACTGCATTACGATTTTGTATTTTGGATAGTGTACAATTGGGTCCATGAAAGGGAAACTTTGCAAGAAAAGCAAATGGAATTAGTATTTACACACACAAAGTCCACACGGTCTTAATGAAGGGTATTCTTCCATCTCCTTTTTATAATCATGCTATTAGGTAATGTTATTTTAATCCATTATATAGTTTTTTTATAATGTATGTTTCATTTGTAATACATTTTTTGTTTTATCTTGTCTGTCTTGTTATGTGTTGTTCAGTTTTTTGTGTTCGGTTAGTTTTCACAGTTTGTTTATTTATTCAAGTATTTTTATAGTAATTTGTACTTTGAATATATATTTTGAGTATAGTTTAGGTACAGTTTAATTGTTCTGCATTCATCACTTTTGTCTTTATATTGCATTATAAATGTGTATTTCAATATTTCAAATAACACCAATTTGATTTGTTAGGTAATTTAGTCAATCACTTTTAGTCTATACACATTGATTTAGTCAATCACTTTTAGTCCTTCTTTATATTCAATTTTGTCTTATTACTTTTCTTTTATGTTACTTGTTGGCAGGGAAAGAAGGTAAAACCACAGCATAGTAAAAACTGTAAAAGAAACTAAAAACTAAATATGGAGGTGGAGTTCAAAAGAATCCAGATGTGGGGTGCCTGAAACTTAACATTGCATGCCAGTGGTATCTCCCCTGCCAGACACTGCTTCCTTGACTTATACATAGCCAGCTTGGTGAATCCCTTTAGCATTTTGAAGGAGGGTCCTGGCCTTGTTGCCCTGGGACACTGGACAACCAAATAAAAATAAATGAGGTCAGAAATCCATACAAAAACGCAGGAGGAGGCTCCTCAATAGAGGGACTCTCCCTTGTCACAGAATATTCAATTGGCTGGAGAGTCTGTGATATTAGCCTGGTACTTTTTCATGCTCAGAACATCATGGAGCACTCTCCAACTCAAATGCAGGCACTTTGTCAGCTTGCCATGAAAGCATGCTGATGGTATGCCCTCAACCTGAAGAGGTTGGGGACAGGAATAGTCTGAGGGGAATCACAGGGCTTGTGTCCAATGTGAACAGTTGGAGCAGGACTGATAGTACCGCATGTAGAGCCTTCTTAATCTCCTAGAGCAAATGTTGGGAAACTTTGGATGTGGCACATCCCAAGTGGAGTGCAAGCTCCTTGGGTGACACTAAATCTAAATGTAGTATAGTATGCCAGCAACACAGAGAGTTCCCTCCCAAATCCCTTAGGCTTGATGAGAAATAATTGCTGGACATAACCCATGCTACAGAGCTGGTGACAAAAACTGGTGCAAGTGTGCCCCACTGTGCAAAGGAATCTGTAGACAGGTATCTTTGCAAGTATTGAAGGTGGAAGAAGTTCAACTGGGAGTGCACAACTCCCAGCCCACCTTCTTCCATTGGAAGACTTGAAACACCTGCAGAGATCAAATGCCCAACCATTCAGAGGATCTACAACAAACTCCTTTGGATGTTGCTGACAAACCTGTGGGTCCGACTCAGTCAGATCAGGGCCATAGCTGACAGGCCACCAGCTCCGTGCTAACCGGAGTTTGTCCCCTAAAAAAAAAAAAAAATTTCAAGTCCCTGATGAGCCAGGACACATTCCTGCCTCCCACTAGATATTACAGAATGTTGGAGGCAAGGAGTTCATCTAAAGAAAACCCTTTAGAAGGCCTCTGCACTTTTACAGACACATAGGGCCACATTCAATTCCAAGCCTGCAACTTGATCGCAGACAGCCGAATGTCTGCGAGTGAGTTGCGGGTTCCCATTGGACTCTGATTGCAATGCTATTCAATTCCTCAAGGCAGGAAGTTGCGGGCCCCAAGCCAAAGCCGTTAACCATGCCCTGGTTTAAGCACTTCAGGGAGGGAACATGATCAATTCAGCCAGCCCGTAACTGCCCATTTCGAATCAGCCAATAGAAAATGAAACTGTCATAATTACGGCAGTAAAAAATAGAGGTTACATGTCAATCAATTAGGTTCAGGGGTCCAATATGCGATCAGACTCGCAAATCCAAAAAATACAGAATTATGAAAAAGAATGCCAATACTGTTCTACTCCATATGGGTGGCCTGATATGTATTAACTCATTGATACCCGAGAACGATTTAACCCCGAAATGAAACAAAAATAAATGTAAAATCCTGTCGATTTGCGAGCTTGAGACTGTTGTGCAATTAATTCTAATGTCTATCATCACTTCCCTCAATATTTACAGTGGAGTGTTGATTTGTTATTTGCATTTACAGTGCTATGAATAGTTGTTTAACCCCCTTGCAGGTCCGCTCTAGCACTCGTAGGATTTTCTCCTTCATTTGCCATTTACAGGGGTGAAAACATTTGCGGGCTTGAGGAAATTAAGCAATTGAATATCGATTTGCGATTTTAGCCTTGCGAAAGTTCCAGATCAAAGGCTTCTGGAGGCCGTAAGTTACAAGTTTAACCATCGCCATTTTTTTAAGCTTGTAACTCGGAAGCCGTTCCGTGCCTGCAAAAAGATTCAAATTGAATAGCAAAATAGCTTGAAACCTCATTTACAGGCCTCCGGATCTCCGGAAAGCTAAATTGAATGGGGGCCATAATCTTTACTCTCTTCACATACTTCATTCTCCCTTGCTTTTAGTAACTTTGCTCTCACACTCCTTTCAGCATGCAATCTCACACATAACTAAAGCATGGATACCTTTCTACATTCTTTCACAAATTGGAAACATTCTCCCAACCTTGCATATTTTCTACCCAGACACATTTTATACATATCTTACTACAACATAATTGTTTATTGTTTTGCCATTTGCTAATATTCAGTTTTTAATACTGTGCTTTTCTTTGTGCTCAATCCTTGTATAGCGCTACAGAATATGTTGGCGCCCTACAAATAAAGGATAATAATTGTGTCATGGAGGATTTCATCTTGGGCAACTAGACTGTCTGTGGCTTGAGTTGGAAGGCTATCCTATGGGCTTTACTTTACCGTTGAAGCAAAATAAAAAAACTGCAGTATATCTGAAAACACCATACTATAAATATGACACTTCAGTCTCCCTTTAAGTTTTGGTAAATGCTACTACGGTTTGTGAACCAGAAAAGACAATTAATAAAACTGTTTTCTTTCTGGCCCACTATAGTCACTAACACATTTTCATGAGAATGATGTACCAAAGATTTTAACATCTTTCTAACAAAGGGTCAGTTTTTCTTGCTGATGACTTTCCAGCCTGTATTCGTTGTATTATAAATGTACGGAGACAAGTGCTTTGTAGAGATCTGCCATAGAACCTTGCTGCCTAGAATAATGACATTGGATGACTTAAGTGTGCCCTTTGTCAGATATGTGCTTATGTATATTCTTCCTAAAGACCTGTAATGATGTGCTGCATTTTCAGTTTGTGTAAAGGGCCATTTAATGTATGACGTTTTGCATCACTTGATGTGCTAAACGCTGGAGTAAGGAGGAGGAACTGGTAAAAACAAAAAGACAGTCAGAGTGATTCTAAGCAGAAAGTCACAAAACACACCTGTCAGACTTAAAAGCTCTTACATAATGTTGATACAAGTTTTGAAATATACTTTTAATTAAAAAAAATTTAAGGACTGCAGTGGTTACATTTTTGTATGGTATTTTCAATAGCTTGATAATCAGCAGAATATTTTTTACTGCAAGCTTCCATTTTCCATTCTCAGCTGGTTCAGTCTCTTACATTGTATCATTGTAAATTAATGAGCTTTCCATTACTGCTAATTGTCAGCTGTAGAAGTTACATTTCAATTGTGCGGATAGAAAAATTAATATGCATTCAATGTCTCTTTACACCTAAGAAAGCTGATGTGCAGAAACTAAAATGGCAGGTTTAGCAGCATCAGATTTGCATATGAAAGGTAAAGTATAGGAGGCAATATTTTTTTAAATTCTAAAAATATTTTTCCTATTTTCCAATGTAGTTCTTTGAAAGGGTACTTTTAAACTGTTTTACCCTGTTGTGCACTTTCATTTTATTTATCCTGGAGGTGTGAGGAAATCAAAGTAGGAGAGAATATACCTCTAAACAAGTACTAGAGATGTTTATCCACAGCTTTTTTCTTTTTGGCTGATATGATCATTTCTCTTTGAATCAGCACCAGTCACTTTTATAAATAATATAGGGTTATTTAGATATTTCCCTAAAACACTTTTTTATCTTAAGGACAATTAATTTGTTATGCATTTTGTATAGATATTATCATTATTAGTTATTACAAAAAATCTCTACTATTAAAGACATTCACTATTTCACTTACACTTTATAATGATAATTTCATATCCATAATATGGGTATTATATTCTAATAAAGAAATACAGATTAGAGATAGAGATGGTTTATAGTGCTTTGTTTTTTATATCTATTTTGTTTTATTGATTAAAACAAAACAACTTAATTAGGTTTTTAGCTTTGTCTCATACACACTTGAGAACAACCTACTCCAGCCATTAAAGGGACATGGAACACAGCAGTTTTGTTCATACCTTTAAAAGAGTAATTTTTTTAATACTCAAAAAAATGATCTTTGCTTATTTTTTGCCGATATTTTTTTAAATTAAAAAAGTTTTTTTAATGGAAAAAAATATATTAATCAAAACATGTTTAAACTTCATTCAACTAGCATGAAATGTACACAGCATACTCTACTCAGTAGATCTAATTGACTGACAGATAGCAAGCACACAAGAGCAGCTAACAATCTGGATAAGTTTTTTTTTTGCTTTTACACTTTCATTTGAAAAAATAAATATTATCAAAGTTTCTTTATCTGATGCAACAAATTAAAAAAATCTTTCCATGTCCCTTTAAATATGCCACTCTCTTCAGCCATGAAAACAGTTTGATTTGATGCATACTTCTGCAATATACTATCACACCTGCAAATAAACTTCAGATTTTTTTCCTTTCAGTGGAATAAAAAAACTAATTATATTATCCCAAAATACAACATATTGCTCACACAAAATGAAATCATTGAACAACAGGCTGTATTTATCCCATACAAAGTGGTTATCGAGTAAAAAAGTACAAAATGCGCAAGCCTGTAACTCCCCTGTGTCTCTTTTCCCCCCACTCCCTCCCCAGTGTCTCTTTCTTCCCACTCCCTCCCCGGTGTCTCTTTACCCCCTCTCCTTGCCCTGTGTTCTTTCCCCTCTTATCTCCCTCCCCTGTCTCTCTGGCCCCTTCACAAGGCTTTGAAAACATTTGCGGCCTTGGCGGAGGTTAAACCTGTAACTTTTTTTCAAGCTTGCAAGGCTTGAATCATAAATTGCTATTGCTCCAAGCCTTGCGGGACATTTTTTTTAAGGCCGTAACTTGCGAGCCATTGGGAGGGCTCCAAAAGTCGCCAATTGAATAGCAAGTAAGATTTCAACCTCACTAATGGACTCCTTGTGTCAGGAGGAGCCTCTCTTGTGGCCTTTGGTGCTCATTGGGGGCCTCGTGATGAACACCTTTGGCGCTCATTGCGGATTGGATAAAACCCGTAACTGTCGGCCCGAAGGCGATAATCGTGAGGCCCGCAATGAGCGCCGAAGGCACAAGCCCGTAACTTTTAACATATCGTTACCAACAAACTTGCAATTACGACAACTATATATGTGATATCTATATGACAGAATGCACACAGTATACCGCTCTGCAGCTTTGCCAGTGTTCCCTTCTCTCTCTCCTTAGTGAATATGCACCTCACTACAATTAGATGTGTATTCACTTGACTTAGCTTTCGCTAGTGTTTATTAGTTTTAGGGTTTTAATATTATTTTTGTGGAACATTGATAAGACCAGTAGAAAGGACAAAAGTACAAGAAGCAAAAAGAGTATTTTAATAACTTCCTGTGTCTGTGTGCTGACATAGGCTAATGGGCTCAAATAAATGTTATGTTAGTGCTTGCAACAATATTTGTAATTGATGTGTCTGTTTCTACTGTTGCTATTTGCAATTTCATCCTGACAAGTGTCCTTTAATTCTGCCAAGTATTATAGCACCAATTGATCATACATAAACTTATTACTGGTGATTAATGATAATGCTTTTGAGCACTTTAATATAATGTTAAAAACATGTTATAAAGACTTTAATAAATTTACTACTGGGGTTTCAGTGCTACATCAAGCAAAATGGTGCTGATACAGAAAATGTTCTGCCTTTATGGCTTCTACATATTCCAAGTGCGCAGATTCAACCTCTAGACCAAGGGTACTGAAGTTCAGTACTGGAGGGCCACACACATGCCTGGATTTGATTATATCCCTGCTGGGCACAGGAGAATCAATCATTTCTTCAGTCATCCTGATTGCCTGATTGACTCACCTGCACAGAAAGGATATCTTCAAATCCGGGCATTTGTGTGGCCCCCCTCCCCTTGAGTACCCCTGCTCTAGACTATCAGTTCTATTTATCATACATAGATATGGTTATATTTGTCTGCAAAGTCAATGAAGATTTGCACATGCCATATAGCCACTGTCCCTGCTCATGTTGTTTTGACTTATTTGAAACTGATAGGAATTGTTATAGGGCTGATGTTTTAATCCAGAGCAAATAAGGCTAGTGCAGCAACAACATGAAGTCAGGGCAAACTTAACCAATTAAGGGTACAAATACTTTAGTTTATGGATCAAACTCTCTTAGTTAATTTCAGTGATTCTCTAGCGAGTTTGTATTTCATAATTCTAAGTCTTAGTACAATTAATATAATGATGAGACATTTTCATAAATTGTTATAATATATCCTAAACATGTGGGGGTGGGGGTGCTTTTTACAGAACAGCAGAATAAAAGGAACTGTAGGATTCGATGTCCAATATAGAATATGTCACGACCCAGAGATGAGGGGCCCTCATACCCCTAATTCTCCTGCTTTAGGTTACAGAAACAACATCCAGACAGACTAACCATTTATTATGTCTTTTACAGATATTTTAAAACCAGCATAAAAGAGCCCCCCCTCACAGGTTTCCAAATACCAAGGCCGGGAAGGAATAATCTTGTTAGGTCACTGCAGATTTTATGGCTTAACTTTGATCATAAATGGAAAGTTTGCAAGGAGACCAAATTTCTTTCTGGTTAATGTAATAACCCATCTCTCCTTCATAATTCCCCTTCCTGTATGAGGGTCTGCTTTCTTATTGTCATTTTCCCCTCCCTGGTCTCCAGATCAGCCTTCAGGTCAGAGAGAGGTTTTTGCAGAAAGTGTATCTCTGTTAGTTACATGTAAAATAACATTATTGCAGTGCATATAACATCATATCGTAATCCCCACATTCATTATTGTGGCCCAAATTACATTTCACATAAAAACAACACCTTACAATCCTTACAATAAGGATCATGCCTATTGTAATAGCCTTTGGTATTAGCAACCCAGTGTGTTACATGATTTCTCGTGGAGTTCAGGGGAGTCCCAAAATCTTTCATGACAGAAAACATTTAGGTAACTACTAAAACTTTGCAACTGGATGATCTTAGAACAAGAGTATTATACAGGCTTCTGTAAAAGACGAGGAGTACTGTGAAAGAAATCGGAGGATAATGACACGTGTAATAGTTATGGGAGACAAAGATAAGACTGATGTGAAGTGAACAATTATATGGGAGTAGGCAGTGATGAAAAATATATAGTTTACTAGCGACTTGCCCGTCAAAAATGACGGGGCAATAAAATTTGAAGCCATGGGAATGCTGTTTGACACACAATGCACTCATGGCGAGCCTCTCGTCTCGTCTATTTTTGCTCCTCTGAGCACCTTTGGCACTCATTATAAAGAGGATATATATTCATCTATATTTACTTAATCAATAATTAATTCATTATTTATTGAATAAATTAATATACTTTACCTATTTGTAATTAATATAATCAGCAAGCAATAGCCTGAAGATCTAACAATCTGTTTATATTTTCCGGCCCCATACAATGTACAGTGAGTGTTGGTGCTCTGATGATAAAGTGTAATGAATGTCCCAACTGTGCATTCTAAATTGTTTCTGTGCGCGAGGTAAAAACTTTGGTGTAGTTGTGTAAAGCGCCATTGTAGATTGGTAATGTTTTTAATGTTTTACTCGTCTCGCAAGTATTTTCCGTATTTTGTAATAGTGTATTTTGTATTTCGTTCATTGCTGTGTGAAAGTGCTACGCGTTTGGCAGTGTTTTGCGTAGTCTGGGGCCTTGCAGCCTCGTTTAAATTTTTTTCGGCTGCCATTTTTTCTCTTGCTTAGGCGAGTTTTGTGTGGTTAAAGTCGTCAAAATTGCATTTAAATCGCGTTGCACCTCACTCCCAGACGTCCTGCCAGTTCCCTCGTGCTCTGGGGGATATTTTTGTTGTATTTATTTGTATTTTCTTTTTGTTTTATTGTGTTTTTTGGATGTTCGCAGTTCGGCCGTTAACCTCGTATTTTTGCTATCTCGTATTTTTTTTTCCAAAGTCCTGCGTCTCATATTTTTTTTTTCTAAGTCTCGCGTTTGTCAAGTGCTTGAAGGCTAAAGCGATTGCTCATTTACTAAGTGTTTTGTGGCTAAGTGACGTTTGTTTAATTGCCTTAACAGCTCACCTCGCTATGAGCGCCTTTGACCTAAGTGCTACGTGTTAACTGCGCATCTGGCGCTCATCGCCTAATGCTACACATCGACGTCTCACCTAGCTTTGCGAGGCTTGCAAGCGATGAGCGCCTTCGCCGCTCATCGCCTAACTCGTACGCACCACGCAAAGTGTGATGACGTCTCACAGTTTGACAACTATTATATGTGATCTAAAGAAGGAAATATAAAAAATCGATATGAAACAGAATAAGTAATTAAACTTGCTAAGGCCCAAGTGGAAGATAAATTAGCACGGTCAGTAAAAACTGCTGACTAAACTATGTTTGAGATTTACATTTATTAATATACAGAAAAACAAATTGAAAGTTATACAAAAGATATAAGATTAAATATAAATATGTGGAGGGAGATAAAGAAATAAGTGGATTGTGTAAGTAATTACTGCTGCTCCATTCCTGCAGCTTACTGTGGATAGGTGATAAGGTGGCTAACATATTTAAACACTCTATTTATGGATGATGGTATTTACAGGAATAATAAAAATTAAAAGTGAATAAGCCTGTGGTTCCAGATAATGTTCATTTAATGGTATTAAATGAAAACTGACATTTTTGAATTGTGGTTCTCTTGTTACAAACACGCATTTGCCTATTTTAGCCTAAACTCTTGTGGATGGTGTTACAATACTACGTTAACAAGTCTGTTTGTAAATGGGGACTTTTGAATAGGACTCAAAGGTTAACTAGCACAAGGTGACATTTAATTGACCCTTAAAGTTCTGAAAAGGTGGCAGTCTAAATACTGCATGATTTAAACCTCGGAATCTATGCTGGAGGTGGGATTTAACATATCCTTACAGAGGTGTAGTAGAAAGAAGAGATACTAGGGCCTTTTTAGGGGCATATAATTTCCAAATTCAATCAAATTGTGCATAAGTCTAAATATGTACAGCAACAGGGATAGAGGGGCTCAAGATAAGAAACAACAGGCCTTAATAGGTTTGTTATGTAGGCATGATAATCCACTCAGAGAGCAGAATCTTTTTGCTCATTTGTGCCCTTCACAGGGATACATTTCCTGTAGCCTATTAGTCTGGTCTCACTCAAAAGAGTGATCCAACTCTGAAATACCAGGCAATTATACTGTGAACAGGAGGACCAGCAAACCCCCACAAATTGTTTTGGACTCTCTTGGGCGTTATTAGTGAGGTGTAGTTTAACTCACTAGGGCACAATGAGCAAGGAATCCACATCTGGAGCCTCCATGATCAAGGTCAGAGGTGCTGAACCTGAGAATGAACAAACATTAACAGGTTTGTTCTATAGGCATTATAAACAACTCATAGAGTAGCATTCTTTTAGCTCACTTGTGCCGTTCACAGGGAGAAATATTCTCAAGCTAAATGAGTGCTGCTCTATGAGTAAGTAATAATATTTATTCTATTATACTCAGGTTTGTTTATTTTCAGATTGAGCACCTCTGATCTTCTTTCTGTATTCAAGTTTAAATATTTGTTTTTAATTTTTAAGCAGACAAAAATCTAATCGGATACACAGCTGAGTAAAATAACTCTCTTGTTACTGTGGGATTTTTTTGTGTGCAAGCTACATATCAATCACAATTGCAGCCTCTTCAAGCCTTCCAATAAACTGGTAATACATATCCAGGCTGTTTTTACATTGTCCCTAAGCCCTACAGTCTCCACACTGCCTGCTGCAAGAGAAACTGAGGTGCCAGCTCAGTACTCTCCACAGCAGAGCTGCATAGCCCTACACTAGTCGGGGGTTGATGACCCCACTTCAGATCAGCCCTATGAGCCCTCTAAGACCCCCATGGCACCCTAATTAAAATAAACTAACCCTGGAGTAAATACATTAAAACACTATGCTATAAAAAATAAAACTAGGTACATTACAAAAAATATATATATTTTTAATTACAATAAAATTATAGACTACATTACAATAAAAGAAAACACAATTACTGAAAATAATAAAGAAAGTAACAGAACAAATTAAAATAAAATAAAAAGAAATGAAGCCATTATGGAAAAAATCCATACTTGCCTACCCTTAATTGTCCAGCAATGTCCGTGATGACCTGGTCCTCATTCTTCTGCCAAGGATAAAATGGGGAAGTCAACTTGATAGAGGAATTGTGTTTTTTTCTTTTTTGATTGATGCCAGTAATCTTCTGGGCCATGGAAGGGCCCTCCACCTAAAAAACATTCAAATAGCTTTTGCCACACTTTTGCAGCTTGAATACATTTTTTTGCGACTTCTGATTGGCTGAAGTATATGTCAATTAGAATTTAATTTTGGATGTGTCCCTGCTAATTTTTGAGTGGGAAAATTGTTTTAACCAATCAGAATGCTCAGATTAATAGGGTCCGTCAGTCTGAGCATTCTGATGGCTTAAAACAGTTTTCCTCTATGACATATAGAGTTAGAGATCCTTGCAGAATCTCCATGGCTAGATTTGTTGTTGGATGCAATGGGAGTCTTGTGGCATAGGGGATCATTTACAGGGTCACAGGGGTCCATTAGGGACACACAAGGTAGGGGTTAATATTCGGATGCCACATAGGTCCTTTAAGGACCTCCGCAGCACAGGGTAATTTTTACTTGCCATGAGGCACTAAATAGATTCTCATGGTTTGTGATGTCATTGGGCATCTGGGGTTAGTGAGAGAGGGATTCCCAGAGGGTTCCCTCTGTACGTGGGAGGAAGAAATCATCAGAGTTCCCCACAGCATGTGGGAGGGGTGCATCCCCAGGGTTCCTCATTTAATGTGCTTTAAATGTGGGAATACCCGCGATATCTGCAGGTGAAATTGAAAACACTACACGACATCAAGTTCAGGAAGCTATAAAAAACAGGATTATGTTCTGTAGAAGCACCAATCAGGATCACATCTATAGTTGTCAGCAATGTGGGTTGTTGCTAAAGTTGCGGGCTCGCACAGTGAGCCCGCAGCAACTGCCGCCCTTGCAGTTGCTAGGGCCACAGTTACTGGCAAGTAGCGCAAGCTCTTCCCTACGACCCGCGGGACAGGCAGTACGGGCCGCAACTGCAAGGCCAGCTGTTTGCAGCCCTTAGGGTTGTTTGTGGCCCGTAGGTCCGTTTGCGGCTCGTAGGGCCATTGGCGGCTCATAGGGCCGCAACTGCGGCCCATAACCATGAGGCCCGCGGCACTACCTGCTTCCTGGTTCATCGTGAGACCCCCCAGGCTCGCAGCACCCCAGTGCCTCCCCCCTCCTTCCCCTTACTTACCTTCATCAGCTGCTCCTGCTGCTGTCCATCGCGTCTTCTGTGTCGGGACCCGGCATATGCTAATGACGTGACATCACATGTGCGTCATGTCATTATCATATGCCAGGTCCCGACACAGCCAGAGGACCCGATGGACAGCAGCAGGAGCCCCAGGGCTCGCATCACCCCCCTCCTCCCTCCCCTTATCCTCCCCTCATCCTCTCCATCCCCTCATCCTCCCTCCCCTCATCCTCCTCCTCCCTCCCCTCATCCTTCCCTCATCCTCCCTTTCCCGGTCTCTAATTAACCCCCCCTCCTCTCCCCTCACTTACCTTCATTGCACTGCTCCTGCTGCTGTCCATCGCGTCTTTTGTGTCGAGACCCGGCATATGCTAATGACGTAATGCGCATGTGACGTCATGTCATTAGCATATGCCAGGTCCCGACACAGAAGACACCCTGGACAGCAGCAGGAGCAGCGCAATGAAGCTAAGTGAGGGGAGAGGAGGGGGAAAGGAGACACAAGGGATGGAGAGGAGGGGAAAGGAGACACAAGGGAGGGAGAGAAAGGGGGAAATGGGACACAAGGGAGGAAGTAGACAGGGTGAGAGGCTCGCGGTGAGCGCCGAAGGTGCTCACATTAGGTGACAAACAGCTTTGCCAGCATTACAATTTTTTTTACGTTATTTTTGACGGGCAAGTCGCTAGTTATGTTATAAATATATGCTAAATTTAAAAATCCCTCAGAGCCATTATTAAAAATGGAGCTGGCAAGGCCTTCAGAATGTAAAGGACCTGAGACTAGGTCAGAGGTCTACATTCTAGCCACAAGAATGAGCCTAAATTCACAGTCAAAGCTACACTGAAGTGGTTTAAAACCATCAGCCCTATTAAATTCCGTCAATGTGTAAAACCATAGCCGGTAACGTAGCCCGCAAGACTTACGGCTATTAAATTGGCCTCTCAAAGCTACCCGGAAATGACTTGCGGGTTAAGGCCAGATAAACCTTACGGGGCGTCAAAATTTGAACTGCGCGGCTGCAAATCTTTTGTTCTGTCAAGTCCGTAACTGTTATGTTCCAATCACTCTATTAAATTGCAACGAATTTCCAAAGACGCCTTGGCGTTCAAGCGCGTAAACTGTAAATAGAGGCAAAAACATTATGGGCTCCAAATAAGTCGTGCAAAGGGTTTACAGACAATTTCTCAACACTGTAAAAGACAATATAAACACACCAGTGGACAAAAATATGGGGAAAGCATTGGAAGGCATTACAATTACTTGCACAATAACCCCCCCATAAAAAATAGGCATTTAAAAAATATTTTAGTTCATCATATGAAGGAATAGTCATGCATTTGCCAATATGAAAAGCCATGCTGCAACATGCATAAAGCAATTAAAGACACCCTACCTGATTAAATTGCAACACAAAAACATGAAACTGATGCCATATTATCATTTCCTTACTCACAGAGGCACTATTGTGGACCCTGGAATATATATATATATGATTGCATATACATCTTGCTCATCACATCTGCACGGGGAAAACAAATAGTGGCCAAATTACACAACCACATCACATAGATCAAGTAACAGGGGAACATTTTATTATTTGTTGTTCAGTCCTTAAGTCATGTCCAACTCTCTGTGACCCAATGGACTGCAGCACATTTAGCTAGGTCACTGGCTGTGCTGTTCCACAAGGTTTGCCTGCCAAAGATACTGGAGTGGGTTGCCAGTCCCTCTTCTAGTGGACTGTGATTTGTCTGACCTCTCTGCTATCACCTGCCCACCTACATTGTATGTTCCCCTGGTCCACTTCTAGTAGTGACGAAGGGGCTTGTGTACCTGAATGAAGCTGTGAGCTACACCATGTAGGATCACTGTAGGTGGGCAGGTGATAGCAGAGAGGTCAGACAAATCACAGTTCACTAGAGAAGGAACTGGCAACCCACTCCAGTATCACCTGTCATATTGTTAGCAGGCCCCAGGGTAATGTTGATACTCCTCAATATCACTAATTGGACATTTGCACATGTATTTACCCTTTATGTTGATTGTATATGATATATTAGCATATGATATATAATGCTATTACGACTATTATTATTGTTATATGTATTGATATATTGCATAGTAACTAGGGCTCATTATTTTACATATCTAGGAATGTGACACATATGTGATGTAGGTGGATGTCCCATAACCCAAACCATTGAAAAAACAGTGACACGGTTAGAACGGTATAACAAAGCTTTATTTCATACAAAGAGCACAATCAGAAATGGTCCTGACTGTGCATTAATTTCATGAGTATGGTGTGAGTGGATCCCGGGAGAACAAGAGGCTTGGGGGAAAAATGGGATGCCTACGGGGGTAATGTCATAGTCTAGATTAAGCTTAATGCATAGCACCTACCAGGGTCACATGTGGTCACTACACCACTGCAACCGGAATCTGATGAAAATAAGGATTATCACAAATCCCTCCATTTCATTTAAGAAACCATTAGTGTGCATAGCACTTACAACTTGTCAAGATCTGCTAAATGAAACAGACAATTCAACCTCTGGACTGTGTAATCCAATCCAGTTTCACATATACAGTGTGGTGAAAAAAACAAAAATCTGAATAAAAGTGGTCAACTAAAAAAAGGTGGAGGAGGATAATAAAAAACAAATTAACATGCATGTACAGTAAAGTGCTAAATACTGTAACGGTAACAATATACCAACTCACCTGCTTCCCATCTGCAAGCATTACTAACTATCAGCTAGGTCTCTGGATAATCAGCAATATGGGAAAATACCCATTAATGTCAGCAGCCAGATTCAATGTTACTTACATCAGACCCTATGATCTGTTTTCAAACTGCGATTGAGGTCAGGATCACATGCTTCACTAGTTCATTTATCAATGCTGGCTATCATTAACATGCCATTGTGAGACCTTGCAAGTCCACCGCCATAGCGGTATTGATCTACAATTCAGCTAACACCAATCATTTCTTAGATATCTGGCTATGTGATAGCTTTAAGATTGTGGGAGCTACATGTTAGGTTGGGGGGGCTGTCATTGAAGGAATGTCTACCTGAGAGGTACTGGGAAAACCTTACACCTCATATATTTCCTTCACAGTGCTTGCAGATGCAGAAGATGCCTTCATGGACCTGATTTGTAGCTAAAACAAAAAATGATAAAAAATAGGCAAAACCTACACAATGAGGCCTTAAAAATCATACTGACTGCAGCATATCTTCTCAACATCATTCCTCAGTGACCATCAATTGGTGACATGTTTAACAGAACCCTACATGTCCACATGTAGAGGATCATGGACCATGTGACGGGAGGTTGCCATCTGCATACAAAATATCACCATCACATGGGCCAAGATCCAAGACTATGTAGCCAGGCTGGCTGCAGTCATTACAGCTTCAGTTTGAGGGCCCTGGCGAGATTTTTTGGAGGAAGGGGATAGTGGGGTCAAACCCAGAGGTGTTGCCGGTTGTCCTGCTGTGACACCACTAGCCATATGACATCCTCCTCCTCTGAGCCAGGGCCCTCGTGTCCTCTTCCTTCCTCTGCCCCTGAGTCGGTTTCTTCTGAGCGCGGGCTTGCTCTTCCACTTCCTGCTCCGATGGAGCCAAAGCCCCAGCCACTGGACCCAGACCTCCTTGATGCTGAAAGAGAGAAAAGAAAGGTATATGTCATTAGTATGATGAATAATATATTGTTTTGTGTGCATTCCTAACTTTCTGACATCTAGGCTTGAACCTGGATGATACTCCTAATTGTAACTAAGATTAGCTATCATTTGCTAGATGGGATTTATTCTTTGGTTAATGGTCTTAATCATTCTTGGCTCCTAACACTATCTTGAATCCAGCTGCGTTCTGTAACTGCATAGGCTGCAGTGGGCACACCAATAATTGGACTCTCTATTGCTTGATTACTGTTGTTGTGCCCAGGAATGACAGTGATTTGTCAGCTTCATAGATTTAATGACGCATCCATCTATCCCTTGTTAATTCCATGGAGCTGACATGTCAGTGTCCTTGTTGGTCATCATGTACATGTGTAGTGTGTATGATGCATATGTGGTGGCACATTGGTGGATGTCACCTGACATGGTCCTGCTGGGCCACCAGGCCTGAAGCTCTAGCATCAGGCACCTGTCTCAGAAGGTCCTTGGTGACCCTCTCCCACTCATTATAGGTCACAGTCTGGTTCTTGTCCTCCTTGGCCATCATCCTCCTCACCTTGGCCCTGATGTCATCAAAACGGTGCTTGATGGACCTCACATCCCTCCTCCTCCTCCTCTGCCTCCAGCTGGGTTTGGAAAGTGAATACTTATGGAACCAAGAGAATTGCTTTTATTGTGCTTAATTAACTTCTGTATCACAATTAAAAATATTTTGCGCCTTCAAAGTCAAATGGTAAAAATCGCAGTAATATACATTTTAATTCCAGGTTGTGCAAAAGTCCATAGGGGATAAATACTTATTCATTTGATAAATGTAATTGATAGATTAGTTCAGCAGCCACCAGCACTTGTCCATTTACAGCCTGTGATGACTGGATAATCAGTTCATCTTTTTTAACTAGTTATCAGCTCTAGATGACTGCAGAATTTCTAATGCAGTTCTCCCTCATGAAAAGGGCATTAGAAACAACTGGTAACTAAAGGTCTGTGAGTCAAAATATGAATGAAAATATTTTTGAATGTCAAAATTTAAGTGTATTGCATGGTTCAAGCAAATACTACAGAAATATCAAATCATAGCAGCAGAAGGTACAAAGATGTGCTAAAGTTCATCCTTCATAAGTAAACAATGTCTCAGCTGCTTCACTTTCAAATATAGAGATGGTTATCAGATTGAGATAACACACGTGAATGATCTTTAGCACATCCATAGTGTATCTAGATTTTAGAACAATTGTTCTAAATAAAAAGACTAAATACATTCATATGCTTCACTGAAGTGGGTAGTTTATTAAATAAGATATTAAGGTAGTTTATTAAATAATATATTAGTTAAAAAAGTGTCTTAAAGGGTCATGGAACACCAAATCTATCATGTCTTTAAAAGACTATCTTTAAAACTTTAAACAATGCATTTTTTTTCATGAAATCGATTATTTAAACTTCCTTAATGCCTCTATCAGGAAATGCCTCTCTTTACTTAACTGTACACAGTTTTCACTGGCAGACATGGATGACTCATCCAGCTTAATTGCTGAACATCGGCGGACAGAGGCAAGCCCCCACGGCATTTTCGTGTAAAAATTTGTTAATTCTGTTCTGAGAATTTCATTTTAAAAAGAAAGCATGCTGTGGAGCATTATCAAATAAACACATTATTTCAATGGTCCTGTAAGTGTAAGGGATGTTAACTTGTTGAGCTCCTTGAGGATCAGAGTTAGAGACAATTTTATTTCATAGTTTGTTAGTGATTGTTGGTCTCAAGGGCAGTTACAAGTTTAATATTTTAAGAAGTAGAGAGGAGGGAACTAAATAAAATAAGTGATGGTTTTAAAAAGCTAGAGGCATGGGAAAGTGTATATGACTAAGATATTTAATAAAGTTAAAGTGGTAAGCAATTGGGTTAAGAGGAATTTGAAAATATTGAAGCATAATGCAGAATGAAACTCATTGACAGCTAGTTACCTACAGTGGAGATGAAAGGTCTATATCCTTATTTAAATTGCATTTGTTTTGTGATTTAAAGCCAGGAATCTAAATCCTATTGGACATGTTTCCATTTTTAATGTGACATTGCAACCAAAGGAATTTAAAGAAAAACAATCAATGAGGAAATAATTAGGAAAAAATAAATTAAAAAAAACCTCCAGCATCCTGGGTGCATTGGGGCTGTAGATGTGTTCAAATTTAACCAATCACATTCAGAACCATTTCCAAAGGTAAGTAGTATACAGAATCAATGAAAGTGACCTCAAATAAAAATTAGTTGTTCCTGTAGGATTTGCTTGAAATGTTTGTGATTTTTCACATTCTAGGATAGAGATGATCCCCAAGGACCTGATGAAAGTGGGAAAATGTCTTTGTGGCTTAAATCCTAATAGATATGTCTGGCACATAGACAACACAGCTCATCATCCAAAAGAACACCATAACTACAGTGAAGCATGATGGTGGCAGCATCATGCTTTGGGGCTACTTCTCTTCAGCTGGGACAGGGGCTTTAGTCAAGATAGATGGAATAATAACTAACTCCAAATAACATAATATGTTGGCAAAAACCCTTGCTGGCCTTTTCTCGAAAAACTGAAAATAAAGAGCAATTTCACCTTTCAACGTAACAACCTAAATCACACAGTCAAAGTCAACCAAGGAATGTCTTCAGAAAAGGAAGATCAAAGTCTTGGAATTGTCCAGTCAGAGTCCAGACCTCAAACCTAAAGAAAATGTGTGTAATAACCTAAATAGGACTGTGCAGAGGAAAACACCTGGCAATTTAGAGAAGCTTTGCCTTTTTGGAAGTTTGGAATACGATTGCAAAAAGTGGCAAAGAACAGGTGTGCAAGGTGGATACAGACTTTTCAAAGACATACTTCTGTCATAAATGTAAAAAGTGTATCCACAAAGCATTAGATGTGGTGGTGGGGGGTGTTACACACCTATGCAACCAGGATGTTGTCGTTTTTTATTTTAAATTATTTCCCTAATAATCATATACATGTCTGATATGATTTATCTAGATTTCTGGCTTTACATAACAAAAACCTGATATTTCAGGTTGACTTTTTATATCTACTGTACCTATTGGGATCTTGAAAACTTAACTCACCAGGGGGTTAATCTATTGATGAGAGTTTTTATATTGCCTGTGTAGTTATTTAAAATTGAAACACCAAATTATTAGAGAAAACAAAATGTATTTTGGTTGTTCCCATAGCAACACCCATCACTAGAACTTCACAGTAGTATAATACATTTTAGAGTTTTAAATGATTGTTTGACAACCATAACCATATTTTAAAACTGATTTCTAGCAAGACTTAGCTGTGAGCAGGCTTACACTGCACAGCAGCCCTTTATTTAACTGTTATTTGTAGGTAGTTCTACTTGTTTACAACACATATTGAGAGAACTAAAATGTATAAGACTGGACTACCAATTGAGCCTTTGAAAATGAACATATATCTATCTTTATATAGGGCTGATGCGAACAGTCTTTCTATGTTATTAGCCTTGTAACTTCCCCCACAGAAACACCACTTCATTTTATGAATATAGATTAATATCAAAATGAGCAGGTACAGCCACTCATATTGTAGCCATTTTCTTTACATGATTACAAATAAAGTATTGTTATTTTTTAAATTTGAGCATTTGAGCATTTAATAAATATATTTATAAAAAAGTTATTTCACTCACATATAGAGTAAAATGAAAAGCAGTAAACCAGTATTTGCTGATAATTAAGTTCTCTTGCTTCTTTGCTGGTTTTAGACTCGGCAAAGCAAACGTTGGAAAATAATTAGGATATTTTTTATAACTTTATAAAGTGAGGGAGTTTCCAATATGTTTGCATTGTGTGTGTATAAATGTTATATTAGAATGATCTGTATAGCTTTTGGTGTTCAGCATGAACAATAAAGGATCTTTATTTGAAATATATATATTTCCTTACTTCTTGCTCGAAGGAAAACAAAAAAATATGTTGAACAGACCAACAATTTAATGAAATTGTAGATATTCAAAAGAACTTTAAAAGCATACATTTTTCAGTTTCGAAATTACAACATAATCATTACCATATGCGTAATAGAAAAAGTATATTTTTAGCTATTACATTATAAAGAAATATAGCAAATTTTCTAAAATAGAGACTGACATGGTTCTATTCATCAAACTAAAGTAAGTGTTCTATGCAATTGAGTTATTACAGGTTCTTTTACAATTTTAAAGTGGACTGACTTCCACACCTTCCATGAATGAAATAAAAATTGGTTACAATCTTTAAGCCTTTCAAAAAATTTTAAATCTAATATAAGAAAGCTTAATTTACCTGTCACAATCTGCTTCTTCAAGGGGGCTTGATATGAACCTAGTTCAAACCTACCCCAGCAGAATCTTGGAGTTTCTGTTCCCTGTGGCACAAAAGATGGCTTCTGAAGAGGTACAGGCAGAGAATACTGGATACAGGTTACTAGTGGCCCATGGCAAGACCACTCCCCAAGTCAGGATACAATACACAGAAATAGTCTCACACTTTGGATATGTGAAAACTATCTCTCAAAACTTTATTGAATGATCAAAACAACATATTTATACTCTCCAATACCACACCCTTGTGAACATGTGTGTATGTTTCTGATGTCACACATCTGCCCTGTAGCCTTGGTTAATTTAAAAGCTCTTGAGATCAAATTCACCAGACATCTCAAGTGTTTGCTTAGGACTACTTGAAGTACATGCATCTGTCTTTGCTGCTGTTTATCAAGGATGAGGGTGCAATGATCTCCAGCTCACCTCTGTGCAGAGCATTTTTACCAATTTCACATATGTTCTATATCACATTTTCCCTCTTATAATATAGTATAACTAGGATACATAATAACATGTACAGGCAACATATAACCACACACAATAATACATAATCCCAATGCAACAATGTCATGCTCCCTTGGCCATATTCATAATAACTGGCAATAGCAGTCCTTAAACAATTAAATCATGACATTGCCAATTAGTGATAAAGAGGTTCAAAAAGACATAACAGATAAAAATGCAATAAAGCCTTTTGACAGCACGGTTTTATAATTCATCATTATAAGACAATTTAACAGTTTTTCCAGATATTGGATATTATAAGTACACATCTCTAAAATTCTAAAACCACAAAAGGTCCCAGCAAAATGCTGCTGTTCATGTTCTATATTGTTACTGAATGTAGATGTCAAGTTATATTCAAAGACCTTTACAGTTAGACTATATGTATTACTAAATAAGCTGATGATTCAAATATAATGTGATTTTTCAAGAGCCAAGTGTTTTTTTGTTTTGTTTTTTTGTGACTGTAGAGGACATTCCCATGCTCACTATGTCACAAGTTGTTTGACAGGATCAGTTAAAATATTTTGGTATCACAATATTAATTACAGTTTTTTTTATCATATATTTTTTTAATGTAGCATAGCTATATACACATGTGCATTAGGCCAGAGATCAATATTTGTAATGTTTCCATTAACAGAACAAGACATGGTCTGTCATCACCATTGACAAAAGAACCTTCAGCTGCAGGTTAGGAAAATTGCCCATCTATTATATTTTTTTACAGATGATATTGTATTTCTCTTAATAAAACCAGGGAACCAGGACATAATAATGAAGCAGGATTATGTTTTGACTCAGATATTTTTAGATGTCTTTCAGAGAATACTTATTTGTTTGTAACACATGGAAAAAAGCAAGGGTTTAGTTGAAAATTTGTAGAAACATAAAGTGAGTATCATGTTTTTTTATTATTGTAGAGAAAATATGATCTCACATAAAATGTTATGGATTATGAGAGACAACTCAAGGTTGTTATTTATGTCTGATATTTTGGAAAAAATATACAGAAGTTTTATGTGCGACAACTTGTCCCTCTTCTCTTACGTGTATCACAATTTCTGATTGCATTAAGCTATATATGAATGTATGGGAAACAAGGGGAATCAGGGGGAACAGGAGGAGGCAGGCTAATTCTGAGTTGGCAAACACCAACAGATTTGCCAGATTGAGTGAAACTGTTGGGGATGTCCATTCAGGAATGGCAATGCCAGATAGAGCTGTTCCGGGAGAACAGTTCTACTGGAGGAGAGGGAGTGCAGAATAGGCAGAGCAACAGACATGTTTTGGTGGTAGGGGACTCTATTATTAGGAAGGTAGACAGGGTAATTTGTCACCCAGATCCCAGCAATCGAACAGTTTGCTGTCTCCCGGGTGCTCTGGTTCGGCATGTTGTGGATAGGGTGGATAAATTATTGGGAGGGGCTGGTAATGAACCGGCGGTCTTGGTACACATTGGTACCAATGACAAAGTTAGTGGAAGATGGAGCATCCTAAAGAATGATTTTAGAGAATTAGGGAATAAGCTTAAAGCAAGGACCTCTAAGGTAGTATTTTCTGAGATACTACCAGTGCCACGTGCTAGCCCAGGGAGGCAGAAGGAGCTTAGGGAGGTTTATGCGTGGCTAAAAAAGTGGTGCAGTGCAGAGGGTTTTGGGTTTTTAGAGCACTGGGCTGACTTCTCACTTGGGTACAATCTCTATAGCAGGGATGGATTGCACCTTAATGATGAGGGAGCTTTTGTGCTAGGGGATAGGATGGTAGAACGGCTGGGGGAGTTTTTAAACTTGTAGGTGGGGGGGGAGGGCCTATATAGAAGTATTGGGGTAAATAGGGTAGAGAGGGAAAGGGATAAATTAGTTACCCATGGGAAAGGAGAAGGGGGAGGGTTACAATAGAAAGTAGAGAGGTATTAATAGGGGCCTCAAATACAGTGGCAGGCACTTCACAACGGCAGAGCCATAGCACCATAAAGTGTATGATTGCTAACGCAAGAAGTTTGCCTGGGAAAATGGATGAGCTAGAAATATTAGCAGTACAAGAAAAATGGGGCTTAATAGGCATTACAGAAACATGGTGGGATGAATCTCTTGACTGGACTGTTAATCTGGATGGTTATAGCCTATTTAGGAAAGATAGGGGAAATGGTAAAAGAGGAGGAGGGATCTGTCTGTATGTTAAGCCTGAATTTAAGCCTATAGTCAGAGAAGATATTTATGCGGGCACTAACGGCATCATTGAATCTTTGTGGGTTGAGCTAAATAGTGGAGGAGCTAATTCTAAACGCATATTGGTGGGAGTATGCTATAAACCCCCAAATATAGCTGAAAGTGAGGAAATACAATTATTGTTACAGATTGGAAATGCAGCTAAGCACGGGCAAGTTCTAATAATGGGAGACTTTAATTACCCTGAAATAAACTGGATAAATGAGACCAGCAGCTCAGCTAAGGGGAGCAGGTTCTTGAGTACACTCAGGGATTATTATCTGGCCCAGGTAATACAAGAACCTACTAGAAATGGGGCCATCTTGGATTTAGTCATCACAAGTAATATTGATATAATATCAAATGTAAAAATAGGGGAACCCTTGGGGAACAGTGATCACAACACAGTATCATTTGAGATTGAATACAAAAAACAGAGTTGTAAAGGGCCAACAGAAACTCTAAATTTTAAAAGGGCTAACTTTAATGGGCTACGGGCAGCAATACAACATATAGACTGGGACAAAGAACTTACAGAGAAAAATACTGAAAATAAATGGACAACATTCAAATCCTTACTAAATAAACATACTCATCTGCATGTACCATGTGGAAATAAAATGAATAGGAATAAATCACATCCCATGTGGTTAAACAATGACTTAAAGATCATGATGAGGAAAAATAAATATGCATTTAAATTATACAAGAAGGAGGGAACAGAGGCAGCTTTATGTGACTATAAGGAAATCAACAAGTCTTGCAAAAGGGCTTATTAAAAATTAGACTGGCTATAATAGAAAATGAGAAGTCAGTTGCAATGGAAAGTAAGACTAACCCTAAAATATTTTTTAAATATATTAATGGGAAGAAGGCCAGGAAGGAATCGATAGGACCATTACAATGTGACACCGGCCATCTGATAATTAGTGACCAGGAAAAGGCAGATGAGCTAAATAGGTTCTTTTCGTCGGTTTACACATGGGAGGTACCAGTGGTTGGGACACCGCAACATAATGAGGCTACACTACCTTCACTAAATAATTGGTTAACGCAGGAAGAAATCCAAAAGAGGTTGGAGAAAATAAATGTTAATAAAGCCCCAGGTCCTGATGGAATACATCCAAGGGTACTGAGGGAGCTGAGATCTGTAATAGCCAAACCATTATATCTAATCTTTCAAGACTCACTCACTACAGGGTCTCTACCGGATGAATGGAGAAAAGCATAGGTGATACCTAAATTTAAGAAGGGATCTAGAGCAAATCCGGGGAATTATAGACCAGTGAGCCTCACTTCTGTAGTTGGGAAGCTTTTAGAAGGGTTAATAAGGGACAGAATACAAGAATATGTCTATTTGAACAGGATCATAGGTAGCAGTGTACACTGATTTATGAAGGATAGGTCGTGTCAGACCAATCAAATTAGTTTTTATGAGGAGGTTAGTAGAAACTTGGATCAGGGTAACTCAGTGGATGTAGTCTTTTTAGATTTTTCAAAGGCATTTGATACAGTGCCACATGGAAGACTAGTGAGCAAACTAAGGGATACAGGAATTGCAGTAAATATCTGCTCATGGATCGATAGCTGGCTAAAAGAAAGGAAGCAAAGGGTTGTTGTGAATGGAACATACTCCGATTGGTCTAATGTAGTGATGTCGCAAACATAAAATTTTCGGTTCTGCCATAGACTTCAATGGGCAGGCGGATTTTAAAACCCACAGGGACTCTTTCTGGCCACAATAGTGATGGAAACGTTGTTTTAAGGGGACTAACACCTGGACTGTGGCATGCCGGACGGGGATCCATGTCAAAACTCCCACGGAAAATTACATAGTTGATGCAGAGTCTGGTTTTAATCCATAAAGGGCATAAATTACCTAACATTCCTAAATTGTTTGGAATAACGTGCTTTAAAATATCAGGTATGATGTTGTATTAATCAGGTAGTGTAAGGGTTAGGCTCGCTTCACAGTGACAGACCAAACTCCCTGTTTAACGCACCGCAAACAACCGCAAACAGTCCATTTGCACAACCGCAAACTCCCCATTTGCACAAGGTTGGATACCAAGCTAGCCATGTCCCGTTCCTTGTCCTCACTGATGTCATTGAAGGTCTCTTCCTCCACCCAGCCACGTAGAACACCAAGGGTCCCCGAAAGGTGACAACAAGCCCCCTGGGACGCCTGCTGTGTTTGGTCTTCCACCTCCTCAAAGCCACCTTCCTCCTCTGACTCCTCTTCTTCAGACTCCTCTCACTGCGTTGCCTCTCTCTGCATTATTATAAGGTGTGTTAAGTAGTACTACTCTTATCAGTTTAATACCTGTTACAGCACCTATCAGGGGGCGTGTATAAGGCCTGGATTTTTGGAACCGGGAGATGGAAAAAGATACTTGGTTGGTCGTATCACTTCAATTTTTGGGCACGGCGCGTGCAATCAAAGGTGCCA
The DNA here is from genome assembly GCA_027410445.1 of Discoglossus pictus. NCBI lineage: Eukaryota > Metazoa > Chordata > Amphibia > Anura > Alytidae > Discoglossus > Discoglossus pictus. The sequence goes on from CM050164.1 coordinate 251,662,079, forward strand.
CCAGATAGGAGTGGCATGTTTGTAAGTACTACTCCTATCAGTTTAATACCTGTTACAGCACCTTTTAGGGGGCGTGTATAAGGCCTGGATTTTTGGAACCGGGAGATGGAAAAAGATACTTGGTTGGTCGTATCACTTTAATTTTGGGGCATGGCACGTGCAATCAAAGTTGCCACCAGATAGGAGTGGCGTGTTTGTAAGTACTACTCTTATCAGTTTAATACCTGTTACGTCACTTATCAGGGGGCGTGTATAAGGCTTGGATTTTTGGAACCGGGAGATGGAAAAAGATACTTGGTTGGTCGTATCACTTCAATTTTGGGGCACGGCGCGTGCAATCTAAGGTGCCACCAGATAGGAGTGGCGTGTTTGTAAGTACTACTCTTATCAGTTTAATACCTGTTACGTCACCTATCAGGGGGCGTGTATAAGGCCTGGATTTTTGGAACCGGGAGATGGAAAAAGATGCTGGGTCAATCCTCCTACTGCCACAGGCCCGGGGGGGCGCCCCCTCATCGGGCTACCTGGTTGATCCTGCCTCAAAGATTAAGCCATGCATGTTTAAATACACACAGCCGGTACAGTGAAACTGCGAATTGCTCATTTAATCAGTTATAGACTGGTTCCTTTGATAGCTCCATCTGTTACTTTGATAACTGTCGGAATTAGAGAGCTGATACATGCCGACGAGCGCTGACTCCCCAGGATGCGTGCACTTATCAAAAATTAGGTATTGTTGCAGCCGCTGCTGTTGCAGCGACCAGAAAAAATTACGTTTGTTTCCCAGGCAGAAACTTCCCTAAAACATTGCGTCTTGAACCTTAGTTGGTGGCAGATAAGTCACGCAAGTCATGCGGCATTCAAAGGTTAAAATACTGCAGCTTGTGGACCATTTTTAGCTCAAGGCAGCTCATCTCATCAGCCCTTTTTTAGTCTAATGTATCGCCCAGTGTCAGTCCGTTCGGGATCCATCCCTCATTCATCTTTATAAAGGTGAGGTAATCTAGACTTTTTTGACCTAGGCGACTTCTCTTTTCAGTGACAATACCTCCTGCTGCACTGAAGGTCCTTTCTGACAGGACACTGGAAGCGGGGCAGGCCAGAAGTTCTATGGCAAATTGGGATAGCTCAGGCCACAGGTCAAGCCTGCACACCCAGTAGTCAAGGGGTTCATCGCTCCTCAGTGTGTCGATATCTGCAGTTAAAGCGAGGTAGTCTGCCACCTGTCGGTCGAGTCGTTCTCTGAGGGTGGATCCCGAAGGGCTGTGGCGATGTGTAGGACTGAAAAAGCTCTGCATGTCCTCCATCAACAACACGTCTTTTAAACGTCCTGTCCTTGCCGGCGTGGTCGTGGGAGGAGGAGGATTACTTTCACCTCTTCCCCTGTTAGATTCCCGTTGTGCTGTGACATCACCCTTATACGCAGTGTAAAGCATACTTTTTAATTTCATTTGGAACTGCTGCATCCTTTTTGCCTTGCGGTAATTCGGTAACATTTCAGGTACTTTCTGCTTATACCAGGGGTCTAGTAGCGTGGACACCCAGTACAGGTCGTTCTCCTTCAGCCTTTTTATACGAGGATCCCGCGACAGGCACGACAGCATGAAAGACCCCATTTGCACAAGGTTGGATGCCGAGCTACCCATGTCGCATTCCTCATCCTCAGTGATCTCACTGAAGGTATGTTCTTCCCCCCAGCCACTTACCAGATAGGTGACAACGAGCACCCTGGGAGGGCTGTTGTGATTGGTCTTCCTCCTCCCCCTCAAAGCCACATTCCTCCTCTGACTCCTCTTCCTCACAATCCTCCTCCAGCATTGCCGCAGGTCCAGCAAGCGATGCTGATAAGGCTCTTTCTGGTGGTGATGGTGACCACAATTTTTCCACTTCTTCATCACGCTCATCTATGGCCTGATCCAACACTCTTCGCAGGGCACGCTCCAGGAATAAAACAAATGGTATGATGTCGCTGATGGTGCCTTCTGTGCGACTGACAAGGTTTGTCACCTCCTCAAAAGGACGCATGAGCCTACAGGCATTGCGCATGAGCGTCCAGTAATGTGGCAAAAAAAATCCCAGCTCTGCAGAGGCTGTCCTAGCACCCCGGTCATACAAATACTCGTTAATGGCTTTCTCTTGTTGAAGCAGGCGGTCGAACATTAGGAGTGTTGCATTCCAACGTGTGGTGCTGTCACAAATCAAGCGCCTCACTGGCATGTTGTTTCGCCGCTGGATATCTGAAAAGTGCGCCATGGCCGTGTAGGAACGCCTGAAATGGCCACACACCTTTCTGGCCTGCTTCAGGACGTCCTGTAAGCCTGGGTACTTGTGCACAAAGCGTTGTATGATCAGATTACACACATGTGCCATGCACGGCACATGTGTCAACTTGCCCAAATTCAATGCCGCCAATACATTTCTTCTGTTGTCAAAAAACACTTTGCCAATCTTCAGTTGGTGCGGAGTCAGCCATTGATCCACCTGTGCATTCAGGGCAGACAGGAGTGCTGGCCCGGTGTGACTCTCTGTTTTTAGGCAAGTCAACCCCAAGACGGCGTGACACTGCCGTAACCGGGATGTTGAATAGTATCTGGGGAGCTGGGGGGGGGGGGGGGTGCCGTTGATGTGGAGCAAGACGCAGCAGCAGAAGAGGACTCAGCTAAGGAGGTTATGGGAGAGGATGAGGTAGGAGGAGTAGAGGAGGTGTCAGCAGGCCTGTGTGCAAGTCGTGGCGGTGTCACCAACTCCTCTGCAGAGACATCCATTCCATGCTTGGCAGGCGTCAGCAGGTTTACTCAATGCGCAGTGTAGGTGGTATACGTGCCCTGACCATGCTTTGCAGACCAGGTATCAGTGGTCAGATGGACCCTTGCCCCAACACTGAGTGCCAGACATGCCATTACTTCCTTTTGCACAATCGAGTACAGGTTGGGGATTGCCTTTTGTGAAAAGAAATTTCGGCCGGGTACCTTCCACTGTGGTGTCCCAATAGCTACAAATTTTGAACGCCTCAGACTCCACCAGCTTGTTTGGTAAAAGCTGGCGGGCTAAGAGTTCAGACAAGCCAGCTGTCAGATGCCGGGCAAGGGGGTGACTTTGTGACATTGGCTTCTTACGCTCAAACATGCCCTTGACAGACACCTGACTGTGGGAAGATGAGCAGGAACAGCTAGAGGCGAGAGACGGAGTGGCGGATGGTTGAGAGGGGGCAAGGAGGACAGCAGTGGTTGACGTGGATGAAGATGCTGGACCAGGAGGAGGATGGAGGCTTTGAGTTTGTGAGCTGCTTTTACTCAGGTGTTGATCCCATTGACGTTTGTGATGTGACATCATGTGCCTTCGCAAAGCAGTTGTACCTAGATGGGTATTGGACTTCCCACGACTCAGTTTCTTTTGGCACAGGTTGCAAATGGCATCGCTGTTGTCACAGGCAGACACACAAAAAAAGTGCCACACTGCTGAGCTCTGCAGTGACAGCGTTCTGGTGGTGGCAACAGCATGCGTTGATTGGAGTGCTGTCTCGCTGACCCCGGGTGCCGATGCATGCTGTCTGACTGTGCCACTAGCTCCTTGCGATGACCTCCCTCTGCTTCCAACTCGTCTCCTCCTCCTCTCTGTCTCCCCATCTGAACTATCCCCCTGTTCTTCTTCTCTTCTATCGGGCATCCACGTGACATCCACGGACGCATCGTCATCATCATCACCCGCTTCACTTGTATCTGACAACTCAACAAAGGAAGCAGCAGCAAGTACATCATCATCATCATCACACCGTATTTTTTTTTTAAAGGTAGACTGCTGGTACACCACCAGATTGGATTGGTTGCACTGGGCACAGTATCAGTTGTGAGCCTGAGACACGCACAGACTAGCTGTCCGGCAAATGAACTTAGATTTAACAAAATACAATTTTGTTTTTTTTAAAGGTAGACTGCTGGTACACCACCTGATTGGATTGGCTGCACTGGGCACAGTATCAGTTGTGAGCCTGACACACACTGGCTAGTAGGCAGGCAAATGAACTTAGATTAGACAAAATAAATGTCTTGGTTTTTAAAAGTAGACTGCTAGTACACCACCAGATTGGATTGATTGCACTGGGCACAGTATCAGTTGTGAGCCTGAGAAACACACAGAATAGCAGTCAGGCAAATTAATTTAGATTTAACAAAATACAATTTTGTTTTTTTTTAAATGTACACTGCTGGTACACCACCTGAATGGATAGGTTGCACTATGCACAGTATCAGTTGTGAGCCTGAGACACGCACAGACTAGCTGTCAGGCAAACTAGTAGGCAGGCAAATGAACTTAGACAAAATAAAAGTTTTGGTTTTTAAAAGTAAACTGCTGGTACACCACCAGATTGGATTGGTTGCACTGTGCACAGTATAAGTTGTGAGCCTGACACACACACTGGCTAGTAGGCAGGCAAATGAACTTAGATTATACAAAATAAAAGTTTTGTTTTTTAAAAGTAAACTGCTGGTACACAACCAGATTGGATTGGTTGCACTGGGCACAGTATAAGTTGTGAGCCTGACACACACACTGGCTAGTAGGCCGCAAATGAAATTAGATTAGACAGAAAAAAACAAAAAAACAGACTGATGTTATAGCCCTAAAAAGGGCTTTTTGGGGTGCTGTCCTTGCAGCAGAGATCAAAAGAGTCCTTCAGGACTGTATTGGACACTGTGTACAGTAGCCTAGCTATGGTTTTCCCTATTGAATTAGTATCAACTACACTCAGCCTCCTCTCAGTAAGACTGCAAGTTAGTTATGATTCCAAAATGGCTGCTGTCCATGAAGTTGAAGGGTCTGGAAGGCAGGGTATGATGCTGATTGGCTGGAATGTGTCTGCTGAAAAAGTATAGGGGGCGGATCGAACATTGCATATGTTCGCAGGTCGCCGCGAACTCGAACATGCTATGTTCGCCGGGAACAGTCCGCCGGCGAACTATTCGCGACATCTCTAGTCTAATGTGATAAGTGGGGTTCCTCAAGGTTCAGTATTAGGTCCTCTCCTTTTTAACATATTTATTAATTACATTGAAGTAGGACTCGAAAGTAGTGTCTCCATTTTTGCTAATGACACTAAGTTGTGCAAGGAAATAAAATCAGATAATGATGTACTTTCCCTAAAAAAGGATTTGCATAAATTAGAGAAATGGGCGGCTAAATGGCAGATGAGATTTAATACAAATAAATGCAAGGTTATGCATTTGGGAAGTAACAATAGCCATGCAATCTATAATCTTAACTAGCGAATTGCCCGTCAAAAAATGACGGCAATGAAATTGTAAGGTAGCTAATGCTGTTTAGTGTGTAATAATGAAATATATAATACATTAATAAATGAATATACTTTACCTATTTTAAAGCATTGTGTGGAAGAGCTGTGAATGTGTTTTGATGTTGCTGCAGCATTAGTGGTGTGGATCTGCTGTGTAAGCGTGCTGAATGTGTGCAGTGTAACACTGTGCGTGCGCGAGCCCAAACCGTTGTCGTGTACTTCCGCATTGGCGTCAAATGGCGAGTAATGTGTGTTATACGTTTGTATCGGAATATCCGTAGGTGTTTTGTGGTGTTTTGCGAGTTTCTTGTGGTGTTTTGCGAGTTTAGAGTGCTGTAGCCTCGTTTTCGTTTTGTTCGGCGGCCATTTTTTCTCTCGCTTCGTTTTTTTTTTTAGTCTCTAAACTGTTTTATTTGAAGTAAAATCGAGGTGTAAGTTGTATTTTTGAGGTGCTGGGTGCTCCCTCTTGGTGTAGGTAAGTTTTTTATGTATGTGGTGTGTGTATGTATTGTGTTTTACATTTTGTAATGTTCGCGAGTTGCGTCCGAGTGTTGCGAGTCCGTAATGTGTGTGAACGTGTGTCGTATGTTGTTTGCGAGTGTCGTAATGTGTGTGTCGTACTGTTTGGGTTGCGACGTGAAGTTTGCGAGGGTCGCAGTTGCTGGCAAGGAGCGCCTTCGGCGCTCCATGCCAGCAACTGCGGCCCTCGCTTTGCGAGGTCCTCAGGTGCTGGCATGGAGCGCCTACGGCGCTCCATGCCAGCAACTGAGGCCCTCGCTTCGCGAGGGTCCTCAGTTGCTGGCATGGAGCGCCTTCGGCGCTCCATGCCAGCAACTAAGACCCTCGGGCAGTGCCCTCGCTTCGCGAGGGCCTCGGCTCGCTGCGCGAGCCCGCAGCGTTAGCAACAACTCGTACGCTCACAACTATATATGTGATGGAGCAAGTCTAGGGGTATCAGATATTGAAAGGGATTTGGGAGTACTAGTGGACAACCGCCTAGGTAACAGCGCTTAAAGCCAAGCAGCAGCTGCAAAGGCAAATAAAATATTAGCAGGTATTAGGAAGGATATAGAAGCAAGGGAAGCAAATATAATTCTGACACTATACAAAGCCCTAGTACGCCCTCATTTGGAATATGGAGTACAAATTTGGGCACCAATTCATAAAAAAGAAATTTTAGAGCTGGAAAAAGTACAGAGAAGGGCTACAAAACTAATAAGGGGAATGGAGGGGCTAAGTTATGAAGAAAGACTAACAAAATTAAACTTATTTTCGCTAGAAAAAAGGCGTTTACGAGGGGATATGATTACCTTATATAAATACATCCAGGGTCAATATAAGGCTTTGTCAAGTGAACTTTTTGTAGCAAGAGATTTTCAACTGACAAGAGGACATCCTTTGAGGTTAGAGGAAAAAAGATTTCACCTTAAACATAGAAAAGGGTTCTTCACAGTTAGGGTGGTTAAACTGTGGAATTCTCTACCAAAGGAGGTGGTGACAGCGAATTCTATAGACAGCTTCAAAAAGGGGTTAGATATATTTTTGAATAAAGAGGGCATTCAAGGCTATCCTTGATAACTAGCAAAGGAATATTGATCCAGGGAGAAATTTGATCGCCAGTTTCTAGTGTCAGAAAGGAATTTTGCTTTTTTTCCCCCTTATGAGACAATTGGCAAAGTTTCAATGTTTTTTTTTTTTTTCTGTTTGCCTTCCTCTGGATCAAATAACAATTAACATTTAATAATAAATAGTCCACATTAAAAAGATCAATAGAGATCTAAAAAGGTTGAACTTGATGGACTAACTCTTTATTCATCCTCCAATACTATACTATTAATAATTATTTAATCAATAATTTAATTAATAACTAATCCGCATTTTGCAGATCAGAGGAGATCTTAACAGGTTGAACTTGATGGACTGAAAGTCTTTTTTTAACCTTAATTACTATGGCCCTCATTTAATTGCAATTTTGCCAATTGAATAAGGCTCTAAATAAGCACATAACATATTTTTTTTAAAGATGTTTTTGGTTAGTAAGCATCTATCCAAAAGCAAGGTCTTCACTAACTAAAAACTTCTTTAAAAAAAATATGCTATGTGCTTATTCGGAGCGCTATTCAATTGGCCAAATCGCATTTGAATGAGGCCCTATGTAACTATGTAACTATGTAACTAAGTTATCTAGATGGTTCTTCAGTCATTTGAAAATGGTCATATGCTAAGAGCTGACCAGGGGCCTCATTCAAATCTGGGACGTAGGAGCTGCGTGACCACAAGGGATGGCCGCAAGCTACTTAGCTATTCTAATCCCTTGCGGCCAACAGCTCCGACCGGTTTACGGCCGGCGCCCTGCGTTCCCTTGCATCCACCCCAACTGCAGAGTAGCAAAGCCTTTGATCCCACGCTGCTGCAAGAGATTCGGACGCATGAAATCACCCATCCCTATTCAAATCCTCCGATCACCCTCTTATTAACCCCGCTAAACTTAAAAAAAATGGCCGCAGCTTAGCTGTGAAGCCCTTGCATGCCCTCCAATTAAGCCCCCCCGCAGGCTGCAAGGGCCACGATCGGGACCCTCAGTGTCCCTACATTAACCCCCAATTGGGACCCCTGCAGTGTCCTAACATTAACCTTATAATACAGGGGTCCGAACGGGACCTCTGCAGGGTGCACACATTAACCCTATAATGCAGCGTTCCCTATCATGACCCCTGCAGGCTCCCCACATTACCCCTTGTCTTGCTGCAGAGGGTCCCGATCTTCACCGATCAGGACCCCGGCAGCATCTACGAGATTTAAATTTCCTGCTGCAAGCTTGAATTTAAAATCACCTCCTCCTTCCCCTGTGTCTCTTCCCCCTCCTCTCTCCCCTGTGTCTCTCCCCCCCTCCCTCCCCTGTGTCTCTTCCCCCCTACTCTCCCCTCTGTGTCTCTCTTCTCCAGCCTCTCTCTCCCCTGTGTCTCTCTTCCCCCCTCCTCTCCCTTCACTGTGTCTCTCTTCCCCCCTCCTCTCCCTCCCCTTTGTCTCTCTTCCCCCCTCCTCTCACTCCCCGGTGTCTCTCTTCCTCCCTCCTCTCCCTCCCCTGTGTCTCTTTGCCCCCTCTCTCACTCCCCGGTGTCTCTTTGCCCCCTTCTCTCTCTCCCATCTCTCTTTGCCCCCTCTCTCCCTCCCCTGTCTCTCTTTGACCCCCCCCCCCTCTCTCCCTCCTCTGTCTCTCCCCCCCTTCCGGCTCCTTCTGGACCCCTCGTCCTCATCGGGACACCCTCAGCCCCCCTCCAGATCCCCTCAGCCCACAGGTGCGGGGCTTGCTGTGTGAGCCCGCAATTTTAACATTATGTTACCAACAACCTTAAGCAACCCTGCAATTACAACAACAATGTGATAATGAATGATGAAGATAGTTAAAAAATCTCTTAACGTTCCTTGGAAAATTGTTTTCTATTCATCAGAATGTATATCATGTGGAGAAACACATTTTATAGTTTTATTGAAGTTGTTTCTATAATAAAATTGGAAAACTTTATTTGACACTTTAACAACAGCTCTTTTGCATAAAAAACATGGATAACCTAGGCCAGAAATGGTCTAAGGCACACCGTTTGCAGAATGTAACAAACTGTCAACATTACAGAGTTGATATAACTATATTTAGTAAATACTTGTAACCTAATACATAAGTGGAACTGTAACTTGAACAGAGCACACTAATTGTTACAAATGTATTGAGTATTATAACAACTGTAATTAGATCAAGTTGGTTATAATGTATCAAAAAAATTCCACCTAATTGTTACAAGGGGCCATGTTAAAAACATAAAGGGAAGAACAGGGTCTTTAAAAACAAAGACAAATTGCTAGATATAGTATGACTTATAAGCACAGAGCACATAAGTAAAAATAATCAGAGTAATCCAACTCACTAAAGTAACCATATAATCATATCTATTAATACCATTTAGAGGGAAAGTGGCTCTATTTGTCTAACAAAAGCAGGCTTAGTCAGTAAATGGCTTGGTCAATAAGAGTAAAACAGCAGGCTGTTACGACCCCAGGATTGAGGGGGCCATGTTCACCCCTTAACCCTTCTGCTTACTAGTACAGGAGCACCCCTGGAGGGTCTAGGTTCTTACAATCTCAGCAGTTATGGCTTTTTCAGGCCAGGGCACCGGTTCAGTACCTCGAGATACAGACAGACAGAAATCAGTCTTGGTAAAATAATAAAATATAACAGATAAACTTTTTCTTTATGTATCAACCAGCAGAGCCAACCACTGTGTCTCTCTTCACCCTCACAGCATGACAGTTACAGATGACATCACAACATTCCAAATGCAGTTTACTCCTTATTAACTGGCTACAACTAAAATGTAAAATAGATTTTAAACACATAGTATCACACATTTACTTTGTAATAAAACTAGGTTGCTGGTTTTTGCAACGCAGCTCCTCCGTAACCACAAGCCAGCAAAACAAGTCTGATCCCAGCGAATCGGCTTGGGGATGTCCGGGGGAGTCCTCGCAGATCACTTTTCCAGTTCAGTTTTTCTGGATAATCCATCAGGGTAGCTATTTTGCTTTCCCAGGTGGTAGTGTATTGCAAAGTCAAAGGGCTGCAGCGCTAGACTCCAGTGAAGCAGTCTGGCATTGTCTCCTGCCACCCTGTTGAGCCACACTAACGAGTTGTGATCTTTGAATAAGGAAAAGGTTTGCCCATACAAATATGGCTGTAGCTTCTTGAGGGCCCAAACCAAGGCCAAGCCACCAGGTGCTCGCCTCCATCAGCTCCGATTTGGCTCAATACGGCCCCAATCCAAACATAGAAGCATCTGTGTGAACAAGGAAACATTTGGTTGGACCAGGAGCAGCCAGTACAGGGGCCTTGATTAGAGCAGTTTTCAGTGGTTAAAATACCCTCCTGGTCTCAGGAAAGCTAGGACCTGAGTCTTCGTACGGTGGGGTCGGCCATTTGGCTACAGCCTCTATCTTGGATGGTTCTGGTTTCTGTTGACCACTACCTACCCGATGGCCTAGGTACTGCACTTCAGTCATCCCTATGTGGCACAGGTTTGAGGGTAAACCCTGCTTCCCTGATACGGTCTAACACTGCTCCTGCGTGGGTCAGGTGTTCTGACCAAGTGTCGCTGTAAATAGCTATCATCCAGGTAGGCACAAGTGTACTCTTGGAACGCATCCAATAGCCGATCTACCATCCTCTGGAAAGTTGATGGAGCATTTTTCATCCCAAGGGCATGACTCAAAACTGGTACAGGCCAAATGGGGTGACAAACGCCGACTTGGGAATGGCATCTTTGGCTAGTGGAATTTGCCAGTACCCCTTACAGAGATCTATTTAATGAGGTACCGCCCCCGGGCCATTTTGTCTAAAAGTTTGTCTATCCTGGGCATTCGATAGGCATCAGACTGGTCGTTCCATCCTGCTTTGGTACTAGCACTACTGGGGATGCCCAGGGACTATCAGAATGTTCAATAACCCCTAGCTGAAGCATCTCCTGAATCTCTTTACGCATATTCTCCTTTACAGATTCAGGAATGCGGTAGGGAGTTTGGCGTAGTGGTTGTTTTCCAGGGTTGTCAACGTAGTGAGTGGCCAGAGGCGTGTACCTTGGCAGATTGGAAAAGGTGCCCCCCTTGGCCCTGATCAATTCCTGCGCCTACGCTCATGTGGGCTCAGCCATTCTCCTAGTTGTACCCCTCCAAGTCCCTCTGTCTGATCTCATTTTCCTAAGAGGTGGTCTGGTAGAGAGAGGTTCTCAAAATCTTCAGAGGCTGGGGCGCAAATAGCCACCACATGCTCCGTGCGCTCATGACAAGGTTTTTAGCATATTCACATGGAGCATGTGTCTTCTCCCTACTCCCGAGCACGGGCCAATCACATAGGCGGTATCACATTTTTGTTCTACCACCTGGTATGGGCCCTGCCAAGCAGCCTGCAGCCTGTCATTGCGGACGCGTTTTAAAATCTATACTTTTTGTCCCACTTGAAAGCTGGGGTCCTTGGTTCCCCTATCGTACCATTGGCGCTGACGCTATCTCGGTCAACTCCTCCAGGCGGTCCATAAATTCCAACACATATGGGATGATAGGGGTACCATTTGTGCTAACCTCTCCCTCCCAATTCTCTCTTATTAAGTCTAACGGGTCTCTCACCCTTTAACCGAACAGTAGTTCAAAGGGGTAGAATCCGGTGGATTCTTGTGGGATCTCCCTGTACACAAATAGAAGGTGGGGCAGGAGTCTTTCCCAGTCTTTCCTAGTGTTTGCAAACATCCAAAACATTTGATTTAACGTCCCATTAAAATGTTTGCAGATAACATTACACTAGGGGTGGTGTGCCAAGTTTACTATGGCCCTAATTCCGCTCCAGAGTTGGTGGGTGACTTCAGCGGTAAATTGGGTGCCCTGATCTGAAATAATCTCTCTGGAGAATTCCAATGCGGAATTTCAAACACATCCAGGAGAGGAATACATTTGAAATGAAGATGATAACATTCTTCAATACTAACGATACAGGACTTAATATTGACTGGGGATTTTTATCTCATTATTAAAACTTCTTGTGCCCCTGCCACCTTCCTTCCCATGCTTTATTGTTTTTCTACTCCTTAATATATGGGGATATTTACAAGTTTAAACCTTTATTACTCTGGTTTTTTCTTATTTAATACCTGGTGCAGAGTCATGCACACTTGAGCGAACTGATAATTATTCATGATGTCTGTCACTTTGAATCTCAGATTTGTATTCTACTGCTTACATTTATTCAGTATTGCTTATGACTCGAGAAAGAGAGTTGTTCCTCTAGATAGCTTGTCCAATAAAAGAGGTATAACTTCATACTGCAGTATTCTGAGAGTATATATATATATATATATATATATATATATATAAAATAAAATAATAATTCTTACAAGCACATTGTATAGAAAATGTCTGATGTCAGGGGAAAAGTCAAATGGTATATAAACCAGATACGTTTATGATGCTAACCAGACTGAGTAGAATATATATATATATATATATATATATATATATTATACATATACATGTATATACATAGGGCCTCATTCTATTACCGGCCGTAGGAGATGCGGGGCCGCAAGGACCGGCCGCAAGCTATTCGGCTATTCTATTCCCCTCCGCCCGGGATTCCGGCAGGCTTGCGGCCGGGGCCTTGCTATCCCTTGCGGCCGCACGTGCCACAGGAAAGCCTTTCATCTAAAACGGCCGCAAGAAAAGCCCGGTTGCTATTCTATTGCTCCGGGAACCATCTCTGCAAGGCTAAAAGCGAGCCGCAGCTTACTTGCAGGAAAAAGGTCTCCCTAGCACCAATTAAGCACATTATAAAGCCAAAATAAAGCCATCCTGCACTCTGAGGAGACTAAAAAGTGATTGTAGGTGTTAGCAAAAATAGCACAACATTCCCCTACACTCAAATCTGTAAAAAACATATTTTTTAATTTATGTCCAAAATCCATGTAAAAAGTCCAGAGTGCTTGGAGCACCTCAGACCCGGCCACGCTGCGGCCGGAAAATAAACAGTTAATGTAAACTCGGATTTGGGCTGATGTGCAAGCTTGAGAGTGGGTTACTATTAATCCTCATGTCCCCCAATATGATCCCTAGCATTTACAGAGCTTTACAGTGCTGTCTTGAATTTATTTTTGACTTTAAAGATTTCTGAGCCGGTTGCAAGATATACGGCCGGCCGTAAGAGGAGATCGCAGCCTTGCGGCCATTTTACGGCCGATAATAGAATGAGGCCCATAGTAAGCAGATAAGGGGGGGGGGGGGGGGCAGCGCAAAAAGAAAAAATATTGTTGCACCAGGGTCCTCCATTCACTAGTAAGCTCAAGTCTGTATATATCTTTGATAGCAGTAGTAAGTTGTTGGAAGGGGAAGAGGCTTGCTTGATTTGAATATGAATGATGAGTCAATGGATTTGATAGTTCTGATATATTTTCAACAACAGCAATAAGCAAAAAACAATCAAATGACCTAAACCACAGGGAACTTTATACATTAAAAACATATCTGTTACTACATCTGATGGAGGGAGAGAGAGGATTTTCGGTTTATCAAAATATGGAGTATGCTTACAGAACAGAAATGTGAGAAGGTAGATGTGAATAACTGATCAAGGTGTTGCTGTAAGGTGGAATTAATCACTGACTGCCTGCAACACAGGTTAGGCTGAAGTGTCTTGACTGGAAAATATGTAGGTCATTATAGCTCAAAAATATAATATGGTTGCTCACACCTATTTGCTGCCTATACTTTCAGAGGTCGCTACCAAACCAGTAAGCTTTGTCTGTAGTAAACAGGAAGCCTGTTATCCACCAATACATGATTCTAGGGCTTACAGACACAGCCTGAGATTATATGGCTTCTACTTAGCATTTGTAATAAGATTTAAACAGCAAATGTAAAGCTAGAATGGGATCACTCACTTTTGATTTACTGGAAAGCCGAAAATCCTTCAACATATATATATAATAAACCAAATTGCTTGACTACTATGTAGGCTACAAATTCATCTTCCTTTATCTGTCTGTTTAACTGTCTGTATTGTTTCCCCATTGGGATACAGAAGTCAGACAAGATTGATGAATATTTCAGTAAATTTAATATGTTTGTTTTTTTAATTTCATGTGGAGCATTTTACCTATTATGGGTGGATAACATATCTAAGTATTTCTTTTTCAGCCGTTCTCAACAATAAAAAACCTAGGTACTTCAAGAGAGACTTTTCAATGGAAAAATTGATCAAAAATAAGATATCACTTAGAGATAATGGACCATAATTATCAATTGGCAAACTGATTTTGGAGTATTGATAGGTTTTTTTTTCATCAAGAAGCCAATAGTGAAAGATGAACAAATATGCATGGAATAGTATTTACTGTAGTATTTTATAGTATATTGGTAAAATTAGCATATTTTTTCCTGTATTCCGATAAATAGCGTATAAATCATCCATTTAGTTGATTAAATAGCAAATGGTGATGGCTGATAAAATGGTGGTATTAATTCAAAATAGTTAATAATATTATAGTATTAAAAAAATAATAATGATAATAATATTGTAGGAAGGAAAAGAGGCTTGCTTGATTTGAATATGAATGATGGGTCATTGAATTTGATAGTTCTGAAATATTTTGTTATTATTTTTATTATTATTTTTAATTTTGTATTTTACATGTGTGAACAAATTACACAGAACACATTAATAAAAGCACATGTAGTAAAACTATATATAAGAAGTCTAATACAATGGATAACTTAAAGGGGGATATATAAGTGAGCTAGGTTTCAAATGTTTCCTAATAAACAGCTACTGATGAGTAGAAAAATATATATTATATTGAGAAGTTGAATGTACTTACATATTTATATGCTAGATACTGATATCTGAATGTTCACACCCCTAGGAAGCTTACATAAAGTGTACCCTGCAGGGTAGAGTGTGTGCCCTCTAAAGGAAATAATGGTTGCTGAGGTCACTAATGAAATTGCCCATAAGGAGACAGGCAGAGAGAAAAAAAAACAGAAAGCAACTGTAAGATTGTAATACAAATGTCTTCACTTCTTCCTGACTGACCAAAACTAATTTTCAATCTCAATTGTTTAGCCTGGGTTTGGAGGGTGCTAACTCTAAGTTTCAACTAACTAACTAACTAACTAACTAACAGCCTTATTAAATTACGATTCAGTACATTTAAAAGGGCTCTATTTAAGCACATAGCATATTTTTTTACAGAAGTTTTTAGTTAGTGAAGACCTTGCTTTTGGATAGAAGTTCACTAACTAAAAATATTCACTAACATATGTTCACTAACTTCTGTAAAAATATATGCTGTGTGCTTAAATAGAGCCATTTTAAATTGACTGAATCATAATTTAATAAGGCTGTAAGTGTTTAAATGCTTATTTTGGTATATTTTCATGCATTTTTTTCATACACTACTAATTCTCCTCTATCAGATGCACTCATTATCCATCTCACTTACATATCCCTTTAATGTAAACTATGTAACATAACAGAAAAAATAAATTGGTGTAAATGTGCTCAGGAATAATACTACTGAATATAAACTGCATACTGCATGTACAGATTTGTTTTTTCTTACATACATGTAAAATGCACATATGCTTGTTGATACTGACACCACCAGTGCATCACTGTTTGACTGACATAACTTTGCTAAGGAAATAAGTGCATTTATACTCATGTATGTGCTTCTGTTGTTCCTATGGAAATTTCACCCCCTTTCCTTAGAGCAGCCATCTCTGCTCAGCACACAACACCTCTCAGCACTTACCTCACATAGCACCCACCCCTATATGCTTTCTTCCTACCTCACAGAACCCATCCCCCCTGTACTTTGCTACCACTTTGCAGTCCTTGCTCCCTTACCTTCTTCCCAGTAACAAATTCCCAGGATGCTGAACTGCTTCAACTCTTGGAGCTTTATTAGAAATCGTATCATTTAAACAGGCACACAACCAATTTCAGACCAGGGGGAGATGCCGCCAAGTAAGAATAGGGGCCCCAGGGGGCTGTGGTGGGTTGGGCCATGGTGGTGGTGGTGGGGGCGGCCAGGGTGTTCCTAAACTACAGAAAAAAATAAAATGCACACATTTTTTTAAAATAATACACAGCACTGTGCCCCCCAGAGGAGGGCCCTTGTGCACTTCACCACCTTCACCACTGGTACATCGGTTGTAAGGCTAATAGATCTAAGTAGTATTTACAACTACTTCTGTACATTCTTCTATGTATATTTTTAGATTTACAATCTATTAGTGCAAGTGATCTTTTTCTCATCTACCACTCATTTTTCAGAGCTAAAGTTAGTCCTATGTTCAAACAGAACTAAGAACTAATGCAATCAGTAACTAAGAAGGATTTATATATGCTATCTATGGCATTGTTTACGTTTACCAGACTATGGGCCCTATTAAAGTGTCAATATTGCAATTACTGAAGCCCATAATGTAGCCCTCAAAAGTTACTGCTATTTTATTGACCCCTCCTAGCTAACCGCAAACCGATTTTCGGGTTACAGGTTAAAAATTCCTCCGGTTGTCAAAATCGTAACTCTGACCAATCTAAGCCTTTGATCTTTTAAGACAGCAAAAGTTACAATCGCTAAAATTGCAAATCGCTATTAAATTGCTACAATTTCCCAGGACGCAATTGCGGTCAAACCCGCAAATGGCAAATGAAGCCCAATATATTAAGGGTTTCAAATGGTTTGCAGGCTAGTTCTGAACACTGCGAAAGACATCAGGAATAGCAGCAAACACACATGGAGACTCTGCAAAGACACGTGGAGTAACAGCCAACTCACCTCCATCAGGGACAATCTCCACTGCTCCTATCATGGAATGTCCCAGTCCCTGGTGATGGCTGTAGTTGTTGGAGGAGAAGGACAATAGGGTCAAATGCCACCAGTTTGGTGGATGGTCCTGCAGGTGACCCAACTGTGCTGAAGAAGTCCTACTCCTCATAACCAGGATCCTTGGTACCTCTTGGTTCCTCCTCCCCCTGCGCCAATTCCTGCTGGGTGGGGGCTCAGTCCCCGACATCCTCCTCCGATGGAGCCGATGCCCCCGCCTCTGGCTCACTACTAGACCCAGACCTCCTGAAAGCTGAAAAAGAGAAAATAAAGGTATAGGTGTTTATTATGTTGAATAGTACATTGGTTTGTGTTCATTCCTAACTATCTAACATCTATTCTTGAACAAAGAATGAGTCACGTAAGTACAGCTTTGAGTAGCTAACGTTTGCTAGATGTATTCTATTCTTTGTTTCTTGATCTTGATTGTTCTTGGCTCCTAACGCTATCTTCATTGCGGCTGCGGTCTGTAACTGCATATGCTACAGTGGACACACCCATACATGGACTCTCTATTGGTTGATTGTGTTGTGCCCACGAATGACAGTGATTTGTCAGCTTCATGGATTTAATGATGCATGACTGATCCATATGTCCTTTGGTAATTCCATAGAGCTGACATGTCATTGTCCTTGTTGGTCATAATGTACACGTGTAGTGTGTGTGATGTACATGTGGTGGCATGTTGGTGTATGTGATATTCACCTGACATGAAGGCCGGATTCTGCACCCTCTCCCACTCGTTGTATCTCGGAGTCACTTGGCGTCCACCACTTGTTGCTGCAGCTTCATTGGCCTCCATGGCCATCATCCTCCTCACCTTAGCCCAGATATAATCAAAACAGTGCTTGATGGACCTCACATGCCTTTCCGCTATGCCCACTGCAGTGACTGCGGATGCTACCTCCTTCTATGCCTGGGCCCTAGGCCCCGGGCCGAAATTCCATCCCCAGCAAGTACCACTGTCTCCTCGTGATTGAAGCTTGGGCCCTTTGCCTGCCCTCAGCCTTTTGTTTTGCTCTTTTGTGTATGGGCATCCAGCTCTCCCACGTCTGACCCTGAGGCCTGTCCCTCCAATGCACTACCACACCCCCTAGGATCAGGCCCCTCCCCCTCTAAACCTGAAGTTGATGTGCCTATGACTATGGGCACCTGGCCACCCCCACCTCCTCTCCTCCACTCCCCACCTCCTCTTCTCCACTCCCCAGGGCCACCTCTCTCCCTTCTCTCTCCTCCTCGCCTCTCCTCCTACCCACCTCTCCAGTCCTCTCCTCTCTCCTTCCTCCATAATTATGTCTTAATTATAATAAGGGTGAATCAAACAAGGTATTTATGTACATATTAGTGTGTTTTATGTGTAATTATTAACTGTTGGGGTATAGGGTAGGGGGTATAGGGTTAGGGTGTGTGTAGTGATCTAGCTATATGTGCATCTATGTGTATTATTTACTCTATGTGTATTTGTATTATGTGTAATCAGTAAATATGTGTAATCAAAGTTTAAGTGTAAAATCGTTATTAGAATAATATAAAAAAATTAAACCACAAGAACATGCTCTGAAAGATTGCCTACTCTCTCACTATAATTACTACCAACTCCTGGACCTACTTGCTACTTTGTGAGAATCTACAACACAGTCAACACATGGACGTGTGGAATGCAGCTTTATAATCTCTGTCAATCATTTTCTACTAGCCCGCTTTCTATTGGCTCTGAGGTTTGTGTCGCAGTCTGTAATTACGGGATTGGATTGTGACAGCCAACCTCTGTTCAATTAAATCGATCTGTAACTGTTGCCATTAAAAAAAAAATTGAATTTATTGAGGCCCTGTGAATTGCACTTGTGCTTACCACATTGATATTAATTAGCTTCTTCTTAGATGTTAATGTATTATTTTTATATGTCAAAACAAAAGATGAGAGGTGTATGTATGGATATATTTAGATATTATGCTCCCCAAGGCCATTCAGATTTTGGAACCCACTTACAGCTCATCTTTTTCACTTTCTATATCTCCAATTATATTTTGAAGTGTGTTTATGTATATAAATGGTATGCCAGAAAATGTCAAGTACGCTTACAGACAGAAATATCAATGGATATAGACATTTCTGTGCCTTCTGTCCCCTGAAAATGTTCTGACCTAGGCCTAGGCCATGTGCGAAGAGGCAGAAACACACCACTGGGTGTACACCTGGGAATGGACTAAGATTAAAGAACCACTGGTTCAGATTTTGTGACTTCGGTTTAAACAGCTTTACAAAGTGACAGGGACTCAGGGATACAGGGGTCATTGTTTTGTTTAGTGTATTTATTAGAGATACGACTAATGGTTTTCAAGGAAGGATATTGCACCATGTTTTCTGATAAATGGTCCCTGATAGACAAGGACACTACATTGCACATCTAGCACTACAGAATCTGACTACTAACACTGCAGTGGGTAGACCCATGCTGTGACTATTTGCATGATTTTAGGCAGTAAAAACAGACCATTAACTGCTTCTTAATAAAACAAAGTACATACCAGTAAATAAATACATAGATATATTACATATCCATAAACCTACCATGTCCCTTAAAGGCTCGACCGTCAAAAATGACAGTCAATAAAATTTTGAAGCTGGGAATGCTGCTTGCCACACAATGTAAGTCTGTGACACTCTTAATCTTTTTGTTATATAGAAAGAAGTACAACAATTATAATAACTTTTTTATATTTTTTTAACAGTAAACTTGTATTTCAACAACTGGTAAAAGGTTATTTTTTAACCATATTAAACTCTTTAATTGTCATGTATGCATAAATAATGTAACAATGGATGAAGTTTTTATGAATAAATAGTTGTAAACGATTTCATAATGCTTTGCAACATGCAAGTTATATTTGAATCATTTGTGAACCATTTTTCTTACCAATACTAACATTTTTAAATTTGAGGTATGGATGCGTAACATAACAGTAAGTCAACTTTATATCAACCAGTTTATTAAACCATTACATAAAGCTTTGTAACATGCAACTTTTATTTAAAGTACTGTTAAACCACCAAGGGACTGAATTCAGAGGAAGGCAAACAGTAAAAAACCCCATTGAAACTTAGCCAATTGTATCAAAGAAGGGAAAAAATGTATTTCTTCTTGACCCCATTAACTGGCGATCGGAATAATCCCTGGATCAATGCTCTGTATTTAATAATACATTTAATTTTTACAGCAAATGATCATCCTTTTACTAATATGAACCCTTAATGACATACAATGAAACAACTTTTGTGAGTTTTAAAAAAAACTAGTTTAACATTACAAACATGAATATAATGTATTAAAATCTAAACAGCAAAAGTAATAAAATGCAATGTAACTGTTTGTGGGGCCAATCCTAGCAAAGGGCCACTTCCAAGACATTCCAATACTTTATTTTTTTGCATGTCCAAGTGGTTTCCTTAACAAGAGCCCAGCAGACTTTTAATTTTGTCTATGGGATATAACCACTGTTTACTGTTGTTGTTTACCTTTTTTTTTTGTTATGGTTGTTCTTTTGTAAAATTCTACATAGAGTTTCGTATGTGAAATGGTTGTCCTCTAAAGAGAGCCCAAGTGACATTAAAATTCTTCCTGGAAATGAAACCACTATTCTCTATGTTTATAAATCCTCATAGTATAGTGTTTTTTGTAAAGATGCATCCATCGTGTAATAGATCACCCTGACTTGGGTTGTCTTGAATTTAAACTTTAATCTCATCTGGATTTGTGCACCTTGAAAAAGCAACATAGTGCAAAAACAGGTTCCTGTAAAAAAATACCATCAAAATTAAGTTTGTCCTTGGAATTTATTTATCGTCATGGCAAATGCCATGCTAACTGGAAATTGTCTCCTTTGGAGGACAAAAGGCAAACCACTCTCACTTGGAGACAAATCAATTCATGGTATAAAAACTTGTTCACCTTTATGGGTACCAGTTACCCATTACAAAGTCATTTTTTGGATTCATATTTCTCAATAGCATGACACTTGCCCCTTTTTTCAATTGCAAAACATGTGGTGGCATTCTTAGATGGTGTTAAAGAATTAATAAATTCTATACTAATGTTAGATTCACTGTCTTTATTGTCGAACTGAATCTGCACTGTAATAATTCTTTTGGGGTGCGTTGATGAGTTCTAAAATGTTGTTATTTAGATTCAAGGCATCTATATTTTTGGATGTTAATATCACTTTGTTTGCAATGTCTGAGTAATCGTCTTTATTGAGAGTGTTTAGAAAGATTACCGATATGAGTGATTCCTTACAAACCATTTGTGATGAATTTCAATGGTATCATTGGGTAAATCATTTATTTGTGGATGTTTTCCTTCTCCAATTTGAATGACCCAATCATTGAATCGTTTTGGCCTTCAGATCTCATATTTAATTCTAATTTGAGGTGTGTAAACATTTTCCACAGTTTACTTGTCTTGATACATGTTTCATTGATGTCAGTCCAATTTCCATGTGGCACAACAGCCTAAAATCTCCTCCTAACAACATCACCTTTCCACCAAATGGCAAATGATTGTCCATCACTTCTTTTAATAATCGATCAATACACTGCAAGGCATGACATGACATCATTGTTGCCTCATCTATGATAATTAATTTACTATTTTTTTAAAAATTTTCTTGTAAAGAATACAGTTGAATATCTGACACTGATGTTTCTAAAATGGGAACTGGCAGTTTAAATACACTATTCATAGTTCTGCCACCTTCTAACAAAAGTGTCGCAATTCCATTTGTTTTAAAGCTCAGTGTCATAATCATTAAAGTTGATGTCATCTATAAGTCCTGGATCAGGCTAATTTAAACTTGCACAATTTAATCCATGAGCAAGAAATATTTCTTGAATTTCCATTAACGCTTTTAAGAGTGCAATGGGCTCATTGTAACGTTTCAAGAAGTCTTCACACATATTTAATTTAAATGTTTCCCACAAAGCAAATGCATCAGCTACATTGCAAAGGATGCAAATTAATGCTTTGGCATTTTACATAGTGCTGCATCTTTCAGACACCTCTCCCATTCTGTATCATCTGCTATGAAGTTTTGATGTCTTGCAGCTAATAGGAAAGTATTATAAACTATGTCATTCACTCTGCCTAAATGTTCATAACTTTGTGCACCGGGAACATGTAAAAGAAGTAATCTTAAACTGAAACGTTCAATGTCTCTTGGGCTGACGGTATAAATTTGTGATATAATTTTATGAGTATCTCTTTTTTGTTTTCGCCATTGGCCATTTACAAATCCATAGCGATATGGAATCTCAATGTATAAAAATAATCTGGCCTCAGTGTCTTGGCAGTTTAAATGAAACCAAGCAGTAAGTGTTGTTTCTCGATGTTCACTTTGTGCTAAGGCAGCTAATCGATACACAGCATGTGACCGATCATGCATCTCAAAGTTCACACATAACATGAAAGTTCATCAGGTAAAATTGGATTTTCCTTTTCGTTTTGTTCACCTTGCACAACAACAGTTGCTGCATCATATCCTTTGTATAAGTATTTATACACATATTCGATGTATTTAATAGAAGTGCAAGCTTCCACATTTATGTGTGCATTGTACTTAATCAGCAAATGTGGATTGAATGGAACTACATATCTATTATCGACCTTTTGGCCACGGATAATAGCTGTTTGTCCTTCTCTTCTTTTATACAATGGGTATCCATCACAATTAGCACAAGTTTGCATTTGAAATAGTTTCGGGAACTCTTTTGTAATTTTTTTTTAATTTTCCATACATGGTGAATTTGGATTGATATCTCCACATGGCCCATGAATCATTCTGTGTGCTACAGTCTCATAAAGTTTTGAATATTTTTCTGGATGTGGCAGTTCAGCAGTAATTACTGAATCCACTCTCTCTGCAGTATTCAATTAACCTTTTTCCTGCAGGATTAAAAGTATGTATGCATGTAGCAGGCCTCTTTTTTGAAATCCAATGGTATAAACAAAAGCCACACATTTTGCAAATAACTGTGCTTTAGTTATATAATGTATTAATGAATTGAGTTACATTTCGAATACTCTTGCCACTAAATCTGGTCGGTCAAAAGTATTTTGGGAAAGATTTACATTTTCCTTGATCTCTGGCCATTGTGGATTACATGTGAATGTAATGAATTAATCTGGTTTTCCAAATTTTGTGACAATAGCCATGACATCATTATATGTTTCTTGAATATTGCGAGGAGATCCTTGGAAAGAGGGTGGCAAAATGATTGCTTTTCCAGATGGAATGTCTCTGTTGTTAGCCAATTCAGCGACATAATTCATCAATCCACAATATTGTTCTATGTGAAGCTTGTTTTGTTGAAATTTGATAAAATTTAGACTGTTTGCTTCGACTTGTAGTCAGGAATCAATAATCCATTGCTGTGTGAGTTTGCTCCCACATAAAATTTGGATTAAAATGATCCCGAATAGCAGTTTGTGCCATTTTATATTAGCGCATAGAAATATTGCATTTAACACAAACTTTACTATTGGGATAACTTTGCAATTGTAATTTTGGTTCCCATCCAGGCTCACCATTTGGAACAAAAATGGAATATGTGATTGGATCCAAATAACAACTTAATATATTTATGTTTTAAAAGGTTGGTCTTCATTGCGTGAATATATTCTAATATCCTGCTGAAAAGGTGGTTCACCAACTCATTTTTAAAGACCATCGCAACCTTATTTACTGTTGGTAAATTATACCTACAGTATATCTCTTTTTAAAACCATATTTACTTTTGGCATTGGCAATTGATGTATTTGAGCATGTTGCTTTGTTCTTTTTAAACCTTCTACTTGTTTGTATGCTTGACTGTATGCGTTGTTGGCCATAATTTTATCCAGCTGTTCAAAGACAATGCGCTAACACTGTTTATTTTCTGGAAGCGTCATCCGTTATTCAACAGCTCCCATTGTATCAAAGACATATAACTGTGTAAATTTCCTTTGCTCTCCTTCTTGTGGTTGTAAATGTGAAGTGTGATGGTAAATTTGTCCTTGAACTCTCAAACAATATGGACCATGTCCTGGAACATTTTCTGTTAATGTAGCACCAATAGAAACAAATTAAATTGCACTGTTATAAGACCTGATGTTTTTCTTAAAATTGGTATAATTTGGAAATGTTGGATCGCTCATGATACTTTGTAAGTAATCAGGAAATGTGTGTCTTTGTGGAAGTCTTATCTTGCCTTTCTGACAGCAACATTAGTTGGTCTTTCCTTGAGAAAATGATAGGCTCCACAAAACTGACAAACAACATTGAGTAATCCACAATAATGAGTGTCTACTGTTAGTGCTGTAATGAAAGCAGTATCCTGAGCGTCCTCAACATAGATATCAGTACAACTTTCTATATCTACATTGGTGTCATGTGTATGAACATTGGTGTCATGAGGCAATATTGGATCATTAGAAAATGTTTCACAAACATGTTGTAATGATATAGGAATCACAAGGTTTTGGAGACCAGCAGCCTAGATCAGCAATAATCCAATTCAGCAACTTGTAGGTGAAACAGGAACAAGCTTTATTGAAGGGAACAGGAACCACAATAATCTGGCAAGGTACATAGACAGGAAGTGCCTTATATAGGCCAAGGACCAGACACCTGACCAGACACCGCGGAAGAGACTAGTCACTAATACTATTGCTAGCAGAGTCAAGGTTTATCAGATCTCAAGGAAATTCACAAAGGCAGGCTGGCGCAGTGGTAGGAAAGAGGCTCAGCAGCCTGGGGACCAGGGTTCAAAACCCAGCAGAGTCAATTCCTCACATTACCCCCACCTCTATAGGTGCAGCCTCTGGATGCCCTATTACCCAGTTTAACAGGGTACTGCACATGAAAAGACCGAAGAAGATCAGGAGCGTGAATATTGTCCACTGGTTCCCACAAACTATCCTCCTCGCCATAGCCTTTCCAACGAACCAGATACTGAAGCTTGTTGCAGAAGATCCTAGAGTCCAGAATTTTCTCCACCTCGTATTCATCCTCACCATTAATACCTAGATTAGAGCAAAAATGTTTCCAAAAACGAGATGTGAACTGCACTCCCCTGTCAGAAACTACTTCATCAGGCACTCCATGCAAGCGAAATATTTCCTGAATAACCAGGTCAGCCGTCTGTTTAGCTGAAGGGAGACCACGAGCTGGTATGAAATGACCCATCTTAGTTAACCTGTCCACAACAACAAGAATGGTAGTGTGTTCCTTAGAGGGAGGTAGTTCCACAATAAAGTCCATGGATATAGATCCCCAGGGACGATGAGGAATCAGAAGAGGCTGAAGCAAGCCAACAGGGGATGAGCGAGGAGTCTTATGTCTGGCACATACATCACAAGAGGACACATACTTCTTAACATCCTCCTGATGCTTCGGTCGCCAAAAGGATCGGGCAAGTAGCTCTTGTGTCTTTCGGATTCCTGGATGACCTGCTGGTTTTGAGTCATGGTAGAGACGTAAAAGATCCAGTCGCACTGACTTCGGAGCAAACAGACGTTGTTGAAAAATCCAAAACCCATTAAGCATCGTCATATAGAGATCACGAAGAACTGGATCTTCAGCGTAGCTCTTTTTAATGCGAGACATCAGATCAGAAGGAAATGTAACTCCTATAAATATATCCTCCGGCAAGATGGTGGTCTTGGTTACGGTAGTATGGAGGGGGTCAGCTATTCTAGACAAGGCATCCGCCTTACCATTTTTGGAGCCAGGACGGTATGTAACCAAAAAATTAAACCTCGAGAAGAATAGGGACCAGCGTGCTTGTCTGGCTGACAGTCTCTTAGCTGATCGAATACATTCCAGATTTTTGTGATCTGTGAGGACAGTAATTGGATGGGTAGCTCCCTCCAAGAGATGTCTCCATTCGGTGAAGGCAGCTTTTATAGCCAATAGTTCTTTATTCCCTATGTCATAGTTTCTTTCTGCTGGCACCATCTGGTGGGAATAGAAGTCACACGGATGTAGCAGCATCTTAGGTCCAGTCCTTTGAGACAGTATAGCACCAACAGCTGAATCAGAAGCATCAACTTCCACAATAAATGGTAATTCCGGCTGAGGATGTACCAGGACAGGGGCAGATGTAAACAGAGTCTTTAATCGGGAGAATGCGGTATCAGCCTTATCGGACCACTGAAAAGCAGTCCCTTTACGTGTAAGTTCAGTGATCGGTGTAATAACGGCAGAGAAATTCTTAATGAAACACCTGTAAAAATTTGCAAACCCCACAAATCTCTGAATATCTTTTTCATTCTTGGGGATGGGCCAGTCCAGCACAGCTTTAATTTTACTTGCGTCCATACTTAAACCTTTAGGAGTTATTACATACCCCAGGAATTGAATTTCTGTTTGTTCAAACTCTTATTTTTCCAGTTTAATGTATAGGTGGTGGGTACAAGGCGATCCAGAACTATACGGACCGGTTTTCTGTGGTTTTCTAGATTATCAGAAAATATTAGGATATCATCCAAATATGCCACAACAAACTGATCCAGGAGATCTCGTAGTACATCATTGATAAGATGTTGGAAAGTTGCAGAGGCATTACAAAGCCCAAATGGCATTACTAGATATTCGTAATGCCCATACCTGGTTCTGAAAGCTGTTTTCCATTCATCATTTGGTCTTATGCGAACCAGATTATATGCCCCCCGAAGATCAAGCTTTGTAAATATTTTAGCTGAGCGAAGTCTCTCCAAAAATTCAGGAATGAGAGGCAAGGGGTAGCGGTTTTTAACAGTGATGTTATTAATGTCCCTGTAGTCAACGCATGGCCGTAGGCTGCCATATTTCTTTTCTACAAAGAATATAGGAGCTCCTGCTGGAGAAGTAGATGGTCGAATAAAGCCTTTGGCAAGATTTTCTTGTATGTATTCACGAAGAGCTTTCAATTCAGGCTCAGAAAGGGAATATATACGGCCAAATGGGATAGCAACCCCAGGTAACAGCTCTATTGGGCAATCATAAGGCCTGTGGTGTGGAAGCTGATCAGCATTCTTCTTATCTTAGACATCTGGAAAATCCCGATATTGTAGAGGAAGCTTAGTCAAGTTTGTAGCAACCATTTAATTAATTGTTGTGGCAACAGGTGTTACCTTAGAGGGTTTACAATTCATTAAGCAGTGTTCTGAAGGAAAGGACAAAGTTCTGGTCTTCCAATCAATCTGTGGGTTATGCAGAGCAAGCCAAGGTACCCCCAAAATCACTGGAAACTGTGTTGAGGAAATTAGGTGGAAAGATATAGCCTCATGGTGATTTACTTCCAGAGTCAACTTTAAGGGCACAGTCTCATGTGTAACCGGGCCTGACGTAAGTGGAGAACCGTCTACTGTCTCCATTAAAACAGGTGAAGAATTAGGGATAGACTGAATTCTATTTCCTGCTGCAAATTTGATGTCCATAAAGTTTCTGCCTGCTCCAGAATCTATCATAGCAGTAGTTGAAATTTTAAGATCACCACATTGCAACGTGAAAGGCACCACAAAATGAGGATGTTGAGTCAATATACCCTCTTCACCATGACCCAGAGAAAACAAGGGTTGTGTGACAGAATCCAGTTGATCTGAAATCTAGGATTGGTGTTGAATCTGTGCACCCTCAGCCGCCATAGCTATTGTTCTTTTGGATTTGCTAGGGCAATTGATGGCATAGTGCCCTGCACTACCACAATACAGGCATAAATTGTGAGTGCGTCGCCACTGTTTTTCTTCATTGGATAATGGCCCTCTTATTAGATTTACCTGCAGAGCCTCAGGCTCAGAGTCAGTAGGTGTTTGTGGGGTCGGAGTAGAAATTCTTGAATAGGAAATAGGAGTAGCACTTGGTCTAAAAGAGCCCTGTCTTTCCAATCTTCTTTCAGAAAGTCTCCGATCAATACGGATAGTCAAACGCACAAATGCATCAAAGTCAGCAGGAAGATCAACACGAGCTAGCTCATCTTTTATTGCTTCTGAGAGACCTTTTCTGAAGTGGAAACTCTGGGCTGATTGGTTCCAGTTAGTATCAGCAACCCACTGTCTGAATTCAGCAGCATATTCAGCCACAGAGCGCCTCCCTTGATGCAAATGAAGAAGAGTGGCTTCTGCTGTAGCACATCGATTGGGGTCATCAAAAACTAGGCACATGGCATCAAGAAAGTCATTTAAATTACACAAGACTGGACTGTCCTGTTCCAGAAGAGGGGAGCACCAAGCCAGGGCTTCATCTTTGAATAGGGAGAAAATAAATCTCACCTTCTCTCTTTCAGATGGAAAACGGTGAGCTAACATCATGAAGTGCAAACGGCATTGATTCAGGAAACCCCTAAATCTTTTGCGATCTCCTTCAAACGTTTCTGGTAGGGGCAAACGGGCATCTTGTGCAGGTGTAACAGTAGCACCCGCAACATCACTTGCCCTGTAGCTGGTATACTCACTGTGCATTGACTGCATTTTATTTTGCAGTTCAGCTACCTGGTCCTGCAGCACTTGAATGGTCTGTGCCTGGGTCTGCACAGTTCTTGCAGTAAAAGCAACCTGCTGGGCCAATGCAGAATCTGACCCGGCGGTCTCCATGAAAGGGCCAGATTATTCTGTAATGATATAGGAATCACAAGGTTTTGGAGACCAGCAGCCTAGGTCAGCAATGATCCAATTCAGCAACTTGTAGGTGAAACAGGAACAAGCTTTATTGAAGGGAACAGGAACCACAATAATCTGGCAAGGTAAATAGACAGGAAGTGCCTTATAGAGGCCAAGGACCAGACACCTGACCAGACACAGCTGAAGAGACTAGTCACTGATACTATTGCTAGCAGAGTCGAGGTTTATCAGATCTCAAGGAAATTCACAAAGGTAGGCTGGCGCAGTGGTAGGGAAGCGGCTCAGCAGCCTGGGGATCAGGGTTCAAAACCCAGCAAAGTCAATTCCTCACAAATGTTTTTGTTTACTTTTTCTTTTCTTTGAAGCTCCAGAACACTCGCTTTGTGCTTTCCTATTTATTTTTCTTTTATTTAAAAGTCTCTGTTGGTCTTCTTCTCTTAAGTGTTGGGAAGTCTCGGGGGACTGTGTATCTCTCCACCTTTGCTTCCTTTCCCCTCTTCTTTTGCGTTCAATCCTGTCTTCTCCGTTGTCCGCTATTGTAATCTGCAATAGTAAATACAGGTGTAAGATGTAATGTTCTTTTATATTGTACATATTGTTTGTAGCTGCTCTCAATGCAAAACCTAAATAGCATTAATAAAAGAATGCAATGATTTGAAAAGCATTTTTAATTTTTCCATGAAATAAATTAATCTATTATCTTTTTATTTTTATTGGCATCCATTAAAAAGTAAAGCGCTACACATATATAATGATAAATAAGATATTTTGTATTTTTTGAAATAATTATTAAGTCCTTAATAAATTAATATAGGTTAATGAATTAATCAATAACTGACATTAATAGTAAACCTAAAGAGGTAATTATGTTTTCCTAAAGAAGGGCAAACACAAAGAGCTATGACCAAAGTATCGATCAGGCTTAAATTAATGTGCAATTTTGTAATTTTATTAATGTTCAAATCAATTGACTTATGAGGTATAATTTGCTTTCTTTAAAAGTTAATTAGGTAAACATATATGTATGCTTAAGTTTTTTGGGGTTATTATGAATGAATAATTAAATACTAAGGACCTCATTCATTTGCAAGTTGTGCAATGCAATAGGGCACTATATAGGCACATAGCATATTTTTTTATGGAAGCTTTTAGTTGGTGAAAACCTTGGTATTGGATCGATGTTCATTAAATAAAAAGTTCTGTAAAAATAATATGCTATGTCCTTATATAGAGCCCTATTCAATTTGGCAAATTGCAATTGAATGAGTGCCTAATGAATATAGGTTAATTAACTAATCATTAACTATCATCAATGCAAACCAAAGAGGGCATCATGAAATCATACAGTATACCTGTGAAATTGATGTTATTGCAGATAAAATCCTGCAGAATTCACTCTCTGTCTTCAGTCAGGTGCAGAGATGAGTAATCTGTGAAATTACATGAAAATCATTTTTAATGTTTGTTTTCAATTAATTTGTGACTCATTGAAACTATGATGTTTAATTAGCATAGATGCAAAAGATGAATGCATAATCATCAATATTTTCATAAATAAAAGCAGTCTAAAATATTAAATGTAGCACATGTCAGAATCTAAGAAACTGCTTTACACATTGAAGTGCTTTGAAGGTCCTGTCCCTGTCAGGCAATTATAAGCACTCCAGATATATAATTGGTTTGTAAAATGTACAAATTGTTTCCATTTTTTAAAAATTATTATTAATTAATAGTTCCAAAAGCAATTTACATGAATGAGCAGTAAGGCAGGTATAAGTAAGTGCAGGTTACAAATTGTTATTCTTTTTATTGCAGTATAAAAAAAAATTGTTTGTAATTTTTACTAATTATTAATTAATTCATATATTAAACTACGTTAATTAATCAATAACTGTCATCAATCCAAAAATCTTTGGTTCCATAAGAACATAATTAAATGATATACCTGTAAAGGTGACCTTTATGCTGTTCAAAGGCTGCAAATGTCACTCTGTGTTCAGTCAGCTGCAGAGATGATGCAACTGTCAAATAAGATGAAAAGCATTTGTAATATTTGGAGTCATCTCTATGAGGCAATAAGCAGCAACACGGATATGTGAGTGCATAATAAAATATACATATTGTTTGTTGTCCTTTTATTTGTGTTGGTAATATTACCAATTAATAATTAATAAATTAATGTACATTAATAATCAATTAATCAATGACTAAATGTATTCTGAAGAGCTCAGCATTAATATATTAATAAACTAAAGGCATTGTAAAATATAGAATCTTTGTTGTTTATAATGGTTACTTATAATTAATTAATAAAATAATATACATTAATAATTAATCAATGTCTAAATATATTAGAAAGAGGTAAGCATTAATGTATTAATAAACTTTAGGCATTTTTAAATTTTATATATTTTTTTATAATGATTATTAATTACTAATTAATAAATAAATGTTCATTAGTAATTAATTATTCAATTAATTAAATATTACAAACAGCTAAGCTTGAAAGGATTGATAAACTAAAGCAAGTGTAAATTATAAGGTTGTAGCTAATTTTTTTTACTAATAATATATACCTTTTTTTAAGAATAATTAATTTATTAATTATTTATTAATGATTACTATACTTTAACTATTTATTTTTAATATTCAGCAATCAGTATCCTGAAGAGCTAACAATCTCTTTGGATTTTCCTGCAGCAGAAAATGTCCACTCAGACTGTCATCACCTGAGGAGAAAGTGTCAGTTCTGTGGCAAGTGTGCCCTATTTATAAGCTGCGTGTGCGAGACAAAACCATTGGTTTAGGCGGGAAATCCGACATTTCACAATCTTAATGTGTAAATGTGTAAGTTAGTGTAAAATGGCGGCGTTAATCTATGTTTTACGCATTTCGCAAGCATTTTACGTCCTTCCTATTAGTATTTTTCTACCTCGTACGTCGCTAGCTGTACTTTGCATGGTTTGTGTGGCCTCATTTTCATTTTTTTCTGCTGCCATTTTTTTTCTTGCTTAGCCGATTTTCAAGTACCGAAACAGCTTGACTTAAATTTGCAGCTCTTCTCCCGTGCTGTGTGTTATGGTTTTGTTGTATTTGTTTTTGTATTTCTTGTGTTTTTCTTGTTTTTTGGTTTGCTCGGTATTAGTTTTTTTTCCAAGTCCCGCGTTCATCAACTGCTTGCAGCCTAAGGCGATCCCGCGTTTTGTAAGTGTTTGGAGGCTAGCTTCGCGAGGCTAGCAGCAATGATCGTCTTTGGTGCTCTTCGCCTGTGCTGCGAGGCTTGCAGGCGATGAGCGCCTTCACCACTCATTGCTAAGTCATACGCACATCTCGTAGCTCGACTACTATATTTGACTAGCAACTTGCCCGTCAAAAATGAAGGCAATAAAATTTGAAGCCTGGCAATGTTGTTTGCCACACAATTGGAGCCTCTACCCCTTTGGCACTCATCACGGGCCTCACAATGAGCGCCTTTGGTGCTCACTGTGAGCCTCTCCCCCGCTCTACTTGACGGGATGCGCTCATTGCGATTCTCTCCCCCCCTCTACTTTACTGGCCTTGCGATGAGCGCCTTTGGGGCTCATTGTGAGTCTCTCTCTCTGTCTACTTCCTCCGTTGTGTCTCCTTTCCCCCGTCCTCTCCCTCTCTTGTGTCTTCTTTCCCCCCTCCTCTCCCACCATTGTGTCTCCTTCTGTGTTTTTACCCCCCTCTCCCTCCCCTTGTGTAATTTCCCCCCTCTCCCTCCCGTGTCTCTTCCCCCCCGTGTCTCTTCCCCCCCCTCGTCTCTTTCCTCATTTCCCTCCCCTGTGTTTTTTCCCCTCCCCTGTGTCTCTCCTCCCTCCTCTCCCTCCCCTGTGTCTCTCCCCCCTCCTCTCCCTCCCCTGTGTGTCTACCCCCCCACCTCTCCCACCCCTGTCTGTGTACCCCCAATCCTCTCCCACCCCTGTGTGTCTCCTCCCTCCCCTGTGTCTCTTCCCCTCTCCTCTCACTCCCCTGTGTCTCTCCCCCTCCTCTCCCTCCCCCTCCTCTCCATCTACCCCCTCTCCCTCCCCTGTGTGTCTCCCCCTCCTCCCCTGTGTCTATTCCCCCTCCTCTCCCTCCCATATCTCTTCCCCCTCCTCTCACTCCCCTGTTACTCTCCCCCACCTCTCACTCCTCTGTGTCTCTCCCCCTCTGTGTCAACCCCTCCTTCCCTGTGTGTCTCCCCCTTTCTCTGTGTCTCCCTACTCCTTCCCTGTGTGTCTCTACCTCTCTTCTCTCACTTGCGTCTGTTTTCCTCTCCCGGGCATGTGTGAGTGCCCCGCCGCAATGTGCCTGCGCGCCCCACTGCACAATGCGCATGCGGGGGTTGGGGCAATCATAGTTGGCAAACTGTGATTTGTCGCAACCGTGATGACAAAACTCTAGTTAACAACTATTATAAGTGATATAAATTATGTCACTATCTTACACGAGACACAACTAAAATTCTAATCCACTCTCTCATAATTTCTCTCATCGACTACTGAAACTCGCTCCTTACTGGCCTCCCCATCACCTGCCTCTCTCTACTCCAATACAAAATGAATGCATCCGCTAGACTCATCCACCAAATTCAACGCTCAGTGTATGCAGCTTCTCTCTGTCAGTCTCTCCACCGGCTTCCCATAGCCTCCAAAATAAAATTTTAAATCAATACCCTAATGCATTAAGCCCTCAACAATGCACCCCCTTATATCTCTGCTCTTGTCTCTAAATACTCTCCCAACCTTCCTCTTTGATTTGCTTACACCTTCAAGACTTTTGTTGTGCTCTCCCTATTCTTTGGAATTCCTTACCCCACTCTACTAGACTATCCTCCTGCCTCAAATCCTTCAAAATCTCACAAAAAACACATCTCTTTAAAGAAACTTATAACCTTCAGCTTTAAAATACACAACACATCTATCACCCTTACCCTTTAATTTGTAGGTCTGTGAATTTTCAATCTTGCTAAGTGCTTTAGGGAAAGCACTGAGTATGTTTGATTTTAAGCTCAAAGACAGGGCCCTCCATTATTTTGCATTGTGTTAATATTGTTATTGTTTTTAACTTGAATTTACCCTGTATGGCGCTGTGGAATATGTTGAAGTGTTGCAAATAAAATAATAATAATAATAGAGGTACGAAATTGGGTGTATAAAATATAAATGTAAGCTTTCTATTCAAAACATTTTTTTTTCATTTTCTATTTTGTGGTCACTTGATATTATTAGACACCTATTAATAGTACCAGTAAGATTTTAGACTAATCAAGGCGCATTCTGCAAAAAATTCTGCATAGATTTATGCCTGGATTACATGGGTCTCAAAATGGAACTTGAAGGATACACATAATTTCAGAGGAGGCTTGAACCAAAACATTTGACAACCTCTTGACTACAGTGTTCCAAAACATGAATTTGGGTTTATAAATCAACAAGGAATTATGAGTTTATAATATACCTATTGCTGACCTCTGCAAAATGTATCAAAGTAATAATATACAGCCTTATTAAATTGCGATTCGGCAATTGAATAGGGCTCTATTTAAGCACATAACATATTTTTTTAAAGAAGTGTACTTCTATTCAAAAGCAAGGTCTTCACTAACTAAAAGCTTCTGTAAAAAAATATGCTATGTGCTTAAATAGAGCCCTATTCAAGTGGCTTAATTGCTATTTAATAAGGCTGATAGTACGTAGTACAATTAGTATGTCCATCATTTGTCAAAGCAGTTATATAACTGGACATCATCAGTAATACTGCTAACAATTTTTTAATTTTCTGGATTGATGTGGGGTCCTGAACACTTCTGTCTGTGATTAGAGGAACTATTACAATTCAGATAAGGGGGGTTGACTGATGCAGATTCATTTAAAACAGTATGGTTAACTCCTCACCTCAATTAGTTTGTTAATGCCCCACAACACTGGCCTTTTACTGTATGTCATTCTACATATTTGCTTTCGTCTTGCTTATTTCGACTGTCCACAAATGTACAAGCTTATTACTTACATTCTGCTGCAATATAAACTCGGCATTCATATATAAAGCATCATTTCTTTTGTGAATGTCTAGTTTGCAGGATAATTGAATAAATCTATCAGACAGGAACAGTTAGTATTCAATATATTATATAAGCATTTCTCAGTTCAACATAGTGTTCCAAGAATAGGAGTATTTGATAAGTAAATGTTTATTGATATTTAGCATTAGACAATGTTCTGTTTGTGTTGCCAGTACAATACTCTGATATAATCCTTCCTAATTATATTTTTTGACTTTCTTAAGATGTGTCTAATATGTATATAAATATCTTCTGAACATAAACTGTAATTGCTTTAACAAGTATATGTATTGCACAATAAACTCCACTTTGACAGCTGGCTATTGAGAGACTTGAAAAATAGATTTGCATACTGTACATTTCTGTACAATGCAGAACTATCAGTTGCTTTTTGCAAAGAAGCATAAAGATTGCACCTTTAACTGTGTTTTCAACATTTGTCACATTTTCTCCACTGGGCAACAGTCACTGGTAAGAGCTCTGTCCAAGGTGCTGAAGCAGCCTATTAACCCCCAGGCTGTTTGTATAGTTAATCAATAATGCACGCCTCATGGTGATTATGAAGGCTGTAACACATGTCAGACAGCACATTAACTCTAGAATACCACACAGCAGGCGACATAGCTATTAGTCTATAAATACAGTTTTTACCATAAATTACTACTCTGCTATTTTTTATATCACTAAACTTTCCTTAACTGTCAAAAGCAAGTTTATTTAAAGTTAAAAGTGCTGCATTTCCTGAGCCGATTACTGTGAGTATTTATAAACTGTGAGTTAACATAAGACAAGAAAGGTATGCTGGAATGGACTACGACTGCTTATATGATGTAGGGGAGGCTATGTTTTTTTAAAGATAATTAATATAATTAATATAGTTGCTCCACTATGAAATATGGTAAATAGCATCTGGAATGCATAGTATATTGTATTCATTTTATGAGTTGCTTCTACCAAATGTGAGATTGGTGTCACATTAAAGGACTATAGTAGCATGTTTATAATGTGTATTTTGATATGGTGCAAAATATTTTTACAGTGTTTTAACTAAATAAATACAGCTTTCATTTTTAACTATTTAACTTTGATTTAATAACAACAGGCAATTTGTGTGTTACTTTCTAACATGATTAACAACTTGAAACATAAGATTATCTAGTTATGTTGAAAGTCTATGACTGTATATAGCTACATGACAATAGAACTAAATAAGATGAAGAGTAAGCAGCTGTAGGACACACCAAAGCTACTACCCTCTAAGATGTAATGCCCCAGGAAAGAAGCAAATTCAGCTAAATACAGTGATACCTCAGTTTAAGTCGTTCATCCATTCTGGATGGCATGATGTAAACCAAAAATGACTTAAACCGAGGTAGCATTTCCCATAGGAACCGAGATTTTTCCCATTTTCTCACATTTTATTTTGAACAATACCTTAAAACTGAACAGGCATTTCTAAACAACAATAATTACATCAAATAACTTAGAATTTAACTTCACTTTAACTGCACTGAGATCAGTAACAGAGAACTTAACTTCACTTTAACTCTACAGTTCTTAGAGGACCTTAGAGCCCAATGGGATGGTGGCAATGTAGAGGACAAGAAGGAGGAGACAGGTTATTGCTTGGAGGAGGAATTCTCTTACATTGCAACATCAGGCACTTGCACAGGGGATGTTTGTCCTTTATAGTTACATATAGTTACACTAAAAGACTTTTAGTCCATCAAGTTCAACCTTTTAAGATCTCCCCTGATCTGCAGTATTCAGACTAACTATTAATTGTTAAATGATCCAGAGAAAAGCAAGCACAAACAATCCCAGATGAAACATTGCCAATTTTCTCAAAAGGGAAAAACGTTTACAGCCCTATTAAATTGCGATTCAGCAAATTTAAAAGGGCACTATTTAAGCACATAGCCTATTTTTTTACAGAAGTTTTTAGTTAGTGAAGACCTTGCTTTTGGATAGATGTTCACTAACTAAAAACTTCTGTAAAAAAATAGGCTATGTGCTTATATAGAGCCCTTTTAAATTTGCTGAATCACAATTTAATAAGGCTAATTATTCCTTCCTGACCCCCGATACTGTCGATCGGACTACTGCCTGGATCAATACTCTCTCATTAACCAGGATAACCCTGAATGCCCTTTTTATTAGACATATATCCATACCCTGTTTTAAAGTTATCTATTGAAACAGCTGTCACCACCTCCTTTGGTAGAGAATTCCACAGATTAACCATGCTTACTGTGAAGAACCCGTTTCTTTCTTTAAGGTGAAATCTTTTTACTTCTAATTTCAAAAGATGTCCTCTTGTCAGTTGAAAACCTTTTGGCACAAAAAGTTCACCTGACAAAGCCTTATATTGACCCTGGATATACTTATATATGATACTCATATCCCCTTGAGAAAATACGTTTAATTTGGTTAGTCTTTCTTCATAACTGAGTCCCTCCATTCCCCTTATTAGTTTTGTTGCCCTTCTCTGTACTTTTTCCAGCTCTAAAATTTCCTTTTTATTAAGTGGTGCCCAAAATTGTACTCCATGATCCAAATGAGGGCATATTACTTTTCATGAGCAGATATGTACTGCAAATCCTGCATCCTTTAGTTTGCACAATAGTCTCCCATGTGGCACTGTATCAAAAGCCTTTGCAAAATGTAAAAAAACTACATCCACTGACTTGCCTTGATCCAAGTTCCTACTAACCTCCACGTATAAACTAATTAGATTTGTTTGACTTGATCTGTACCTCAAAAATCCATGTTGACGCCTTCTTAAAATACTGTTCAAATAGACATATTCTTGTATATTGTCCCTTATTAACCCTTCTAAAAGCTTTCCTACTACAAAAGTGAGGCTCACTGATCTATAATTCCTGATATTTGCTCTTGTTCCCTTCTTAAATATAGGTAACTCATCTACTTTTCTCCAGTCATCTGGTAGCGACCCTGTGTTGAGTGAATCTTAAAAAATTAGATATAATGGTTTGGATATTATAGAACCCAGTCCCCTCAGTACCCTTGAATTATTCCATCAGGACCTGAGTCTTTATTAACATTTATTTTTTCCAACCTCTTTTGGATTTTTTCTTGCGTTAACCAATTATTTGGTTACCTCTCTTAACACCACTGCACCTGCTGGAGACTGTGCAAGACACTGTGATGTAGGCAGATTCACTAGAAACATATAAAGAAAAACTTGCTTCTGTCTTCGTTGTAAAATGTTTCTGAAGTGAGACATTGCTTTATCATTAAACAAGTCCACAACACTGCTTACTTGAGCTTCTTAAAATTTTGTAATTCAGTCCATTTTGCACTAATTTCTTTGATGAGTGCAGTAGGTGCTTCCTGCCTTCCCTCCTCTTCACCTGAAGAAGAAAGTTCATC
Source organism: Discoglossus pictus (assembly GCA_027410445.1). Classification (NCBI taxonomy): domain Eukaryota; kingdom Metazoa; phylum Chordata; class Amphibia; order Anura; family Alytidae; genus Discoglossus; species Discoglossus pictus. The sequence goes on from CM050164.1 coordinate 251,699,888, forward strand.
AGCCACTCTCCTCCTGCAGCTCCTCAGTGCTGAGCTCTTCTCTGTGCTCCTCCAATAGCTCTTTAATGTCTTCATTAGTTACATCTATGCCCATGGACTTGCCCAGAGACACAATGTCCTCCACTATTCTGCTAGGTTCAGCCTAAAAGTTTACCGGAGCTACGGCTTGTGGCCACAATTCTCTCCAGTCACAGTTCATGGTCTTGTGAGCGACCTTACCCCAGGCTTTATCTATCAGAGTGACACAGTGGAGGATATTGAAATGTTCCTTCCAGAACTCTCTGAGTGTCAACTGAGTATCCAAAGCCACCTCAAAGTACCTCCAGAAGAGGGTCTGGGTATACAGCTTCTTAAAGTTGGAGATGACGTGCTGGTCCATGTGCTGGATCAGAGGAGTTTTGTTAGCAGGCAAGAACTTCACAGTTATGAACTGAAAGTCCTCCAGCAAGATGTCATTGATGCCTAGAGGGTGAGCAGGAGCATTGCCCATGATTAACAGAGTCCTCAGAGTTAGTTTTTCTTCTTCAAATATTTCTTCACAGTTGGGCCAAACACTTCGTTCATCCATTCAGTGAAGAACATTCTGGTTACCCAGGCTTTTCTGTTGGCCCTCCACATGACACTTAAATTGTTATTTTGCATGTTTTCCCTCCTAAAAATGATTGGGTTCTCTCTGTGGTACACTAGTAGAGTCTTGATTTTTAAATCCCCACTAGCATTCCCGCACACCAAGGGTTATCCTGTTCTTCATCAATTTTTCACAGCTTTTACCACTTGTTGTAGGCTTTAGTCAAACCAGCATGCAGGTTTTTGGCTTTCTCGCACATCAGTGCCTGGGAAATTCTGTCACCTGCTAATTGTTTTTTTTGTTTATCCAAACATACAATATTTAATAATTTCTCAAGTTCCTCCAATGTCTTTGACCACTGCTTGGTGATGGTACTCACACCTCTAGCCACATTGGCTCCCTTAATAGCCTCCTTATTTTTCTGAATGCTAGTGATTGTAGTTCTTGGCATTTTGAACTCAGCAGCAAGATGACAGATACTCTACCACCATCATACGTAGCTATTATGTCTTTTTTTGTGTTCTGTGGTGATTCTCTCTTTTTTTTCTCAATTTGGGTCTGTGCAGGCACAGGCTGGATTTGGGCTCAATTTGGGCTCTTGCAGGTACAGGCTGGACTTGGGATCAATTTCGACTCTTGCAGGCACAGGCTGGATTTGGGCTGGATTTGGGCTCTTGCAGGCGTAGACTGGAATTGGGCTCTTGCAGGCAAATACTGAACTTGAACTCTTACAGGCAAAGGCTGGATTTGGGCTCAACTTGGGCTCTTGCAGGCACAGGTGATTTGGGCTGTTACAGGCACAGGCTGGATTATGATCAATTTGGGCTCTTTCAGGCACTGGCAATTAGAATTATTGCAGTCACAGGCTCCTCCTGCTGTTGTGTTTGAAGCAGCCTGAAGCACAACTCAAACTCAGGCCGAAAGTTCCAGAGGAGACGCGACTTAACCCGAAAATGACTTAAACTGAGGCCAACTTAAACCGAGGTACCACTGTATAAGCTTTTATTTAAGTGCAACTATACAGTTGCTAATGTTGTTAGTTTGTTACATACTTCATAAGTCTGGAGTTTTTTCCCCCTGCAAACAAGACCATTTCAAATGCTATATAATTCTACTAGCGAATTGCCCGTCAAAAAATCACGGCAATGAAATTGTAAGGTAGCTAATGCTGGTTGGTGTATAATAATGAAAGGTCTAATACATTAATAAATGGATATCTAATGCTGTTTGGTGTGTAATAATGAAATATATAATACATTAATAAATGAATATACTTTACCTATTTTGAAGCATTGTGTTGAAGAGCTGTGAATGTGTTTTGAGGTTGCTGCAGCATTAGTGGTGTGGAGCTGCTGTGTAAGCGTGCTGAATGTGTGCAGTGTAATACTGTGCGTGCGCGAGACGAAGCCGTTAGCGTAGTGGTGTACTTCCGCATTGGCGTAAAATGGCGGGTTATCTGTGGTATGCGTCTTTGTGGATTATCCGTCAGTGCTTCGTGGTGTTTTTCCAGTTTCGTGTGGTGTTTTGCGAGTGTGTTGTGGTGTTTTACGTGTTGAGAGTGCTGTAGCCTCGTTTTCGTTTTGTTCGTCGGCCATTTTTTCTCTTGCTTAGCGATTTTATTAGTGTCTAAAGTGTTTTATTTTTATTTAAATGAAGGTGTAACTTGGTTTTTTGAGGTGCTGGATGGTTCCTCTTGCTGTAGGTAAGCTTTTTATGTGTGTTTTGTGTGTATTTATTGTGTTTGCGTGTGTAGCCTCGTTTTCGTTTTGTTCGGCTGCCATTTTTTCTGTCGCTTAGCAAATTTTTTAGTGTCTAAACTCTTTTATTTTGAGTGAAATGAAGGTGTAAGTTGCATTTTTGAGGTCCTGGATGCTACCTCTTGCTGTAGGTAAGTTTTTTATGTATGTACTGTGTGTATGTATTGTGTTTTGAATTTTGTAATGTTCGCGAGTAGCGTCCGAGTGTTGCGAGGCCGTAATGTGTGTTAACGTGTGTCGTATGTTGTTTGCTTTGCTCGTAAAATTTAGCGAGTGTCGTAATTGGTATGTCGTGTTGTTTGCGTTGCGACGTGAATTTTGCGAGGGTCGCAGTTGCTGGCATGGAGCGCCTTTGGCGCTCCATGCCAACAACTGAGGCCCTCGCCCACTGCCCTCGATTTGCGAGGGCAGCGAGCCAAGGCCCTCGCTACGAGAGCCCGTAAGCATTAGCAACAACTCGCATGCTCACAACTATATATGTGATATAGCATATTAACTAGGGTATATGTTCTCGCTTACCAATGAACTCAAACAAACAATAAAAAGTCATTCACTGGTGGCATTTACTATTACAATAATATATTTTCTGATGATATTTAAAACAGTTCTGGCATATAACATTGTTATCATGGCCATCTAGGTAAAAGATGAACAAAGGCCATGACCAACAACTTGTACTTTTAAAATGCTCTACCAAGTATAATCTACTACAGGTATGAACTGCACATTAATAACATACAACATTATAGCATTTTAAATTATGTTAATATTAAATAGATGTTTTATGATTTTACCTGGCATTTACCAAGGGTTCTCAATATATTCAATCAGCTTATTTGGCATTTAGTACTCTATAAATATTATATACCTGGCTATGGTCATTAAATGAAGTAATCTACATATACCAATGATATATTTCTACTAAACCATAACTGTGTCTAGTCATTATAGTACTACTGAACATTCAAATCTACAGTATGCTGTTTTAAAATACTAGTCTTGATAATGGGCTAAATGTTTATAGGAAGTAACAAAATATATTATATTATATTATACTAGCTATTTGCCCATCAAAAATGACGGGAATAAAAATGTTATCCTGTCAATGCTGTTTGCAAGCCAATGTGAGCACCTTTGGTGCTCATTGCGAGTCTCTCCCACTGTATACTTCCTCCCCTGTGTCTCATTCCCCCCCCCTCTCTTCCTCCACTCTCTCTCTTTGCCACCTCTCTCCCTCCCCTGTCTCTCTTTGCCCCCTCTCTTTCTCTGCCCCTCTCTCCCTCCCCTGTCTCTCTTTGCCCCCTGTCTCCCTCTCCTATCTCTTTTTGCCCCCTCTCTCCCCCAGTCTCTTTTTGCTCACTCTCTCCCCCCCCTGTCTCTCTTTGCCCCTATCTCCCTCCCCTGTCTCCCTTTGCCACCTCTCTCCCTCCCCTGCCTCTCTTTGCCCCCTTTCTCCCTCCCAGTCTCCCTTTACCCCCTCTCTCCCTTCCCAGTCTCTTTTTGCCCCCTCTCTCCCTCCTGTCTCTCTTTGCCCCCTCTCTCTTTGCCCCCTCCCTCCCTCCTCTGTCTCTCCCCCCCCCCCCTCTGCCTCTTCAGGACCCCCTCAGACCCCCCTCCGGATCCCTTCAGGCCCCCCGCCTCTGGATCCCGTCAGCATTCCCCCCTCTGCATCCCCTCAGCCTTCCCCACTACAGATACCCGCAGACCTACCAGTATAACCTCTTCTGGTTTTCTGTGTCCCTGCACCTGCGCATCCTTCTGCAGATGCAGGGAAGTCTGAGTGGTGACATCACCATGCAGGCTTCCCTGCATGTGCAGAAGGTCGCAAAAAAAGATCAGAAGCGGATAAACCAGTAAGCCTGCAGGGATCCAAGTGGGGAAGGCTGAGGGGATCTGGGGGGGGGGGGGGGTGGGATGAGGGATCTGGGGAAGTAGGCTGAGGGGTTCCAGGTGGGGCGGCTAGTAGCAGGAAGCAGGTACGGGGATGGTGGTGGTGGTGAGGGAAAATCCTATGTGTCCGACGGGCGCTCATTGCAGCCTAATCACACAGGATGCTGGTTGGGGAAATCCTACAAGTCCCACGGGCCTTGCAATGAGTGCCTGTGGTGCTCATCGCGAGCTCTGCAATGAAGTCCCCCAAGCCCTTGCCTCAATGGCTCGCCTCGCTTCGCGTGGCTCTTTAGTTGCAGCCCTTGCTGTGCGAGGGCCGCAAGCGTGACCAACATTGTAAGCGTTCTGGACACTGACAACTATATATATGATTAAAGGAAACCACTATAGTTTTGGAAAAAACTCAACATCTTGGATTGTTAGCCTGTCAGCGTGGTTATTTTATTTGGACTTAATCCTCTGTTTATTTCTATTGTGTAGTGGACATTCACAGTGGTAATTTTCCAGACTGAACAGAAATCTTATTTGAATAGATGGCTACTCCCATTTCTCTAAGATGCTAATGCTACTAGGAAAAATCTAATATCTGTTGCCATTATAGCGACATTAAATGCTATAGGTAAATCTATCTTTATCCAAAGATAAATTCCAGATAAACAAGGGAGACTTTTTTTCAACACTCGATATTGTAAATATTGGACCACACTGGAAGGCAATAAGGCAGTCCAATAAACACTATTCAGACACACAATTTAGTCAGCCTTAAGAATTCTTTGGTACAATGGTTTATTTCCTATCAAGGCCTAGGGCAGGAGATTTTCATGTGGGAGCAAGCTGCTTTATATTGTCAGTACAGTGCCACAGAGAACTGTAAGCATATGAACAGAAATTTCTATATATAGGGACTTACACGTGTTAGCAGACCTGACACTATCTGTAAAATATTTTATATAGACAAAAACACAAACACTTAAATATAGACGTGTGTGGTAATGTTAGGATTGAGATACAGCAAGGGAAAAAGGGTAGGAAAGATGGAGCAAAAATCTGAATGGGCCCAGGGCAGCATAAACCATAAATGCTCCTGTATTTGGTATATGATGAGCATTTTACAGAATAGGATTTTCTACTAGCCCTAAGTGCAATGACTATATTTTGTGCAGAGAATATTACACAGACAATGTAAGAGGCGATTTACCATATTATCTCAGTTCTGCAAATGGAAAACACAGCATTGCATAATCAGATATATTACATTGCTGTCATTTCTGAAACACAAACTCTTTTAATCTTCAAATGGCTTAATTACCCTTCTAGCTTTATCTGTAGTAGTTGTTTTTTAAGATTAATTTTCCCCTTGAAATATACTTTGTGTGGTAACAAAAGGCCTAAAGGGACATCCAAAGGTTTGTGGACTTCACTAGGAATATAACATCCATATGTATTTCTTTACTTTTGTGTACTTTGCCTAAAATCTTACAAATAGTTTCACTGTCTCATAGTAGTCAAATGGTGGCAACTTGTTACTTGAGAGACCGTTGATTGGCTAACTTGAAAAATTGCACATCACTGTCAGTGTACTCATGAGTTGCGTGAGTAACAGAGGGCAGGTACACTTTTGCATGAATTTATGCCAAAAGAACAGATTTTTAAAGCATTTCTTAATAACATAAAGTACATAAATGTAAATAGATAAAAACGTATATTATGTGTCTAGTGATATACAGAAACCTTTTGATCCCTTTATAGGGAGTCAATTTTGTTTCTGCTTTTTGAATAATTAAACATGACAAAAGGACAAGAAAATAAAACAATGACATTTTACAACTTTTATATGGGCTCTGTTTTACTTTCTTTCTTGTTGCTGTTTGCCACATGCCCACTGTGCAGACAGACACTTCCTATGTAATCAGGAAAATGATCTGCTGAAGCCAAAATGGTAAATTCCATAGCAACATAAATGTATACAAATGATAAAACATTTGAGGCTGTATATTATATATTTTTACATTCTAAAAACATGTTATTTATTTTTTAGGGTAGTTCTTCATAATAGTAAATTGTAAAAGTATACCCACAGCGCTCCTTTAATTACCACAACCCTATGAATGATGATGATGTGCAATCCCTTTTTCCAGCCAAAACATCTCCAAAAAGATGAAACAGGGCAGTAAAAAGAAACTAAAGTGGTAAAAAAGATATAACCTTTTAAGAGGTGGAACAAGAATTATATGTCCTTGTGAGGCTGCTTTAGGATGAGTTTACAACTGTACGACATCTAAAAAATGTGTAATAATTTGGCATTGGTATACTGGTTCTCATTTTTCATGATGATTTGCTGTTTTCATTCAGAAAAAATGTATAGTGTCATAAAGTTTATTTATAATGTCCACAATGGCCACAATAATTACCTTAAAGAATGCTTAATGTTTTGTTTTTTTCTGTTAGATTGTTGGTTACAACTCTCATCCACTAATATTAAGTCCTGTCATATTCCTTGTCCCGGGATTAATTTTTTCTAACTGATAACAGTGGCATAATTAATGAGCACCTCTTTCAAAATATGGATTATTCATATGACATTTTAAGAAAGGATATTTATCATGACAAAATGTGATTTACAAAGTAATCATGCAGACTATTAGTCAACAAAGTATTTATGCAAAATGTAATTATAAATCTACTCCTTGAAAGAAGCATGAAGTGGATATCTTAGCATAGGTATATATTGTAAATAATATGTGATTATAAATGTGTAGTTTATATTAGGTTAATGTAATAGTTATGAATATAATATGTTTATGTCCTCAGTAGGAGCTATCTCCATATGGGAATGGGTCTTGTTCAACCATAGAATGTCTCAAAAGAACAGCAAACGTTTTAATGGGCTATAAACGGTGAAGTACTGGAGACCTTGTTGAGAATCACTTGACTCCTATGTTATCCTGTGGGGTATTTATACTTATACTAAGGATTGACAACTCCAAGAGATCTCTAACACTCCATCCTTTAGTACATATGGTCCAAAATCTCCCTGATTGGTTAGGAGCCTGTAGTTATGATTTAGAAGATCTCAAAGGAGAAGAAATGCTTAAACAAAAGTTACTTATAGAAGAAGGAGTACACTTCAGAGTTTGATTATATGTGCTTTTTATGGCTGCAAGACCTCTGTGTATTTGGTGATGTGAGAGGATGAAGAACACTATACATTAAGCTAACTGACACAACTTATAACAGCAGCTGTAGCTTTATTGGCTTTTGAAGTTTTAACACAATCTTAGCACATAATTCAGAATTTTAAATGTCAGTGATGGAAATGATGCACACTGTGGCCTTCATTAATTTGAGCAAATTGTAGTTACAAGAGCCCATAATAGAGCCTGTAAAATAATTTGCTATTCAATTGGCTTCTTTTATCTACCTGCAATCGGTTTGCGGGTTAGAGGCTCAAAATTCCTGCAATTGTCAAAATCGTAACTCCGACCCATCTAAGCCTTTGTTCTTTCAAGCCTGTAAATTTAACAATTGCAAATCGCTATTCAATTGCTACAATTCCTCAAGCCTACAAATGTTTTCAATGGCAAATGTAGAAGAAAATCCTAAGAGTACCAGATAGGACTCGCAAGGGGGTTAAACACCTGCTCATAGCACATTAAAAGCAAATAAAAAATCAATACTGCACTTAAAAAAATGGGGAAAGCGATGACAGACATTAGAATTAATTGCACAACAGTCTCAAGCTTGTAAATCTGCAATAAAAAATAATTATTTTACGTTTTATTTCTGTGTTATGTCAATCTCGGTAATCAAGGAGTTAATACATATCATGCCACCCACATGGACTAGAACAATATCGTCATTCATTTATTATTATTTTGTACATTGCCGGATTGCGAGCCTGTTCGCGTATCGGAATTCTAAACGCTAATTGATTGACATTTAAACGCCATGTTTCGCTGACGTCATGATCATGGTCTCAAATACTATTGGCTGTTTCTAAGCCGTTAGTTATGGCCTTGCTTAATTGATCATTACAGGTGCATGGTTACGGTTTTTGCTTTCGCCCATGCAGGCTTGTTCAATTGAATCCATCTGTAAATGTTACAATTGAATGGAGGTCTTGGTCTGCTAATGATGTCTTCTTCAAAACATGGGGCAGTTATTGCACTATTAAATGACTCAAGCTCAAAGAACATCACCATTGATTCAAGTGTTACTATTCAACACCCCTGTCTCAGACCATTCAGTTCTGTCCCTTTCTCTCCTCTTTCATGGTGTTGTGTGTATGAGGAAAGGAACTTGTTTCAAAGATAATAACAGACAGACAGACTTCTGATTAAATGTACATCAATTACGCAAAATCCAATGTAAGCATAAATCATTATTACAGGCCATAGAAAGTTTGCTTTAGAAAGTTTCTTATCAAGTTATATCAGTGCATCAAGCAAAACTAACAGATACATTTTCTGGATGGTTTTGAGATTCTAAACTTGTGGCGCTTTGGGAATTTTGTGGCTTATGTAATTAGTTACTATTTTAGCAATAGCAGATAGGTCAGTCATTACATTTGTGACAGGAGATGTGAATAAAGGGAATTTAATAGTGTGTTTTGGGACACCTCTCATTGCCCTAGGGATATCCGATAACATCACAATATGAAAACAGTGATTGGTTTGACACCATGTCATTGATTAACATCAGAGTGCATTAGCATGCATTTCAGCCCAAGCAACAACATTACTTGCTAATATGATTTTCGATTAGGTTGGCATAAAAAGTCAGCTAATGAGACGAGATTGAAGAAAGCTTTGATGTGAACGGACAAAGCTGATCCGCTATCATTGGCTTGCATATATTTTTGTCATATTTCTTGTATCTTTCTCACTTCAGTTGAATATTAATTTTATTTTACAGTGTCTTGAAACAGAATTGCATTTGGATTTTGTAGAACTCTCTGATCTTAGTATTGCCCGGAGACAGGAGCAGCTCATATGTGAAGATGTTTCTTAATTAACGCTTTCGCCTCCAGCCTTTGTGTTCATAGTCTAGAAAAGTAGTCTTTGTATTTCAAGTTTTAAAATTGAAATGTGTATTCATTTCATAATAGGTTTGCTCTAGCTTTTTACCTTAACCATGTTGCAGCTTTCAGACTTTCATTTTTGGAAATAACTTGCTAATTTCACTGGCCTGTTGATATTTTGAAAAAAAAAAAGTGTAATTTGTTGTGTTATCTATGGAGAGACTCAGGAATTGGTTGATTAATAACCAGTTTAGAACCAGGCCTAGGGAGTAAAATTAAATAGGCTGTAGTCAATCACATATAATAGTTATCAAACTACGAATCGTCGTCACGCTTTGCGAAGCGAGAGCCACAGTTCGGTCCGCGAAGCAAGTGGCTGCATTTGTGGAAGGTGGAGGCTCCAACATTGGCTGCAATGAGCCGAACCGCGCTCAGCTGAAAACATAAAAAAAAAAAAATAAATACACACAAAAATGACATAAAAAGCTTACCCACAGCAAGGGGGGTTGGGTGGGGGGGGGGGGCACCCGGCACCCAGGACCTCTGCAAGTGAACTTACACCTCAATTTAAGTCCAAATTACGGAGTTTAGACACACGAAAATCCCCTAAATGAGAGAAAAAATGGCAGACGAAATGGAAGACTCATAGCGCACAAACTACACCAGGGGACAGCCTTGCAATAAGAGCAAAAAGCAGATCAGCGCCGACCTTACAATGACCGCAAAAGCACCTCTGATAAAAAACAATACAACAACCGAGAGCCTCACAATGAGCGCCGAAGGATCTCAGACCAACAAAAAAATGAATGTCTCTGGCAAACAGCATTACCTGCCTTACAATTTTATTGCCCCGTCATTTTTGACGGGCAAGTTGCTAGTCAAATAATAATATGTATTTTTTGCATAAAAGAGCTGCACGTTATCAATTGAAAGATAAGCAGGTACCGTATATACTCGAGTATAAGCCAAGTTTATCAGCCCTTTTTTTAAGACTAAAAAGGGCCCCCTAAGCTTATACTCGAGTCACTCTCCCCCCCCCCCCATGTCTCTCTAACCCCCCCTGTGTGTCTCTCTACCCCCCCATGTCTCTCTACCCCCCATGTCTCTCTAAACCCCCTTGTGTCTCTCTACCCCCCGTGTCTCTCTAACCCCCCCATGTGTCTCTCTACCCCCCGTGTCTCTCTACCCCCCTGTGTCTCTCTAACCCCCTTTTGTGTCTATTTACCCCCCGTGTCTCTCTACCCCCCCCTTGTGTCTCTCTACCCCCCGTGTCTCTCTACCCCCGTGTCTCTCTAACCCCCGTGTCTCTCTAACCCCCCCGTGTCTCTCTACCCCACGTGTCTCTCTAACCCCCCCTTGTGTCTCTCTACCCCCCATGTCTCTCTACCCCCCTGTGTCTCTCTAACCCCCTTTTGTGTCTATTTACCCCCCGTGTCTCTCTACCCCCCCTTGTGTCTCTCTACCCCCCGTGTCTCTCTACCCCCCATGTCTCTCTAACCCCCGTGTCTCTCTAACCCCCCCGTGTCTCTCTAACCCGCCGTGTCTCTTTCCCACCCCCCTCCTCATCCTCAACCCCCCCTCATTCTAACCCCCCTCATACTACCACTCTAAATATACCCCCCTCTCCCCTCACTTACCTGCTCCGGCCTCCGCTCCTTCCGGGTCTTGACGTGGCGCGCATGTGACGTCACAACGTTAGCATATACCGGGTGCCGAGATCCGGGGGGGGGGGGGTTAGAATGAGAAGGGAGGGGTTTAGAATGAGGGGGGGTTGAGGATGAGGAGGGAGGTTTAGGAGGGGGTTGAGGATGGGGGGTTGGGGTTGAGGATGGGGGGTTGAGGAGGGAGGTTGAGGAGGGGGTGGAGGATGGGGGGTTGAGGTTGAGGAGGGGGGTTGAGGAGGGGGTTGAGGATGAGGAGGGGTGCTGAGGATGAGGAGGGGGCCTGAGGATAAGGGGGGGCCTGAGCATGAGGAGGGAGGTTGAGGATGAGGAGGGGGGCTGAGGATGAGGAGGGAGGATGAGGAGGGGGTTGAGGATGAGGAGGGGGATTGAGGTTGAGGAGGGAGGATGAGGAGGGGGTTGAGGTTGAGGAGGGGGGTTGAGGATGGGGGGGTTGAGGATGAGGATGGGGGTGGAGGAGGGGGTTGAGGATGAGGGGGTTGAGGAGGGTGGTTGAGGATGAGGAGTGGGGTTGAGGAGGGAGGTTGAGGATGAGGAGGGGGGCTGAGGATGAGGAGGGAGGTTGAGGAGGGGGTTGAGGATGAGGAGGGGGGTTGAGGTTGAGGAGGGAGGATGAGGAGGGGGTTGAGGTTGAGGAGGGGGTTGAGGATAGGGGGGTTGAGGATGAGGATGTGGGTGGAGGAGGGGGTTGAGGATGAGGGGGTTGAGGAGGGAGGTTGAGGATGAGGAGGGGGCCTGAGGATAAGGAGGGGGCCTGAGGATGAGGAGGGAGGTTGAGGAGGGGGTTGAGGTTGAGGAGGGAGGATGAGGAGGGGGTTGAGGTTGAGGAGGGGGTTGAGGATGGGGGGGTTGAAGATGAGGATGGGGGTGGAGGAGGGGGTTGAGGATGAGGGGGTTGAGGAGGGTGGTTGAGGATGAGGAGTGGGGTTGAGGAGGGAGGTTGAGGATGAGGAGGGGGGCTGAAGATGAGGAGGGAGGTTGAGGAAGGGGTTGAGGATGAGGAGGGGGGTTGAGGTTGAGGAGGGAGGATGAGGAGGGGGTTGAGGTTGAGGAGGGGGTTGAGGATAGGGGGGTTGAGGATGAGGATGGGGGTGGAGGAGGGGGTTGAGGATGAGGGGGTTGAGGAGGGAGGTTGAGGATGAGGAGGGGTGCTGAGGATGAGGAGGGGGCCTGAGGATAAGGAGGGGGCCTGAGGATGAGGAGGGAGGTTGAGGAGGGGGTTGAGGATGAGGAGGGGGGTTGAGGTTTAGGAGGGAGGATGGGGAGGGGGTTGAGGTTGAGGAGGGGGTTGAGGATGTGGGCTTGAGGATGAGGATGGGGGTGGAGGAGGGGGTTTAGGATGAGGGGGTTGAGGAGGGTGGTTGAGGATGAGGAGTGGGGTTGAGGAGGGAGGTTGAGAATGAGGAGGGGGAAAGAGACACAGGGAAGGGAGAGGGGGAAGAGACACAGGGAAGGGAGAGGGGAGAAGAGACACTGGAGACAGAGGGGGACACAGAAGGCACAAGAGGGACACAGGGGGCAGCACATTTCCCACCCTCGGCTTATACTCGAGTCACTCATTTTACCCAGTATTTTGTGGTCTCTCTACCCCCCCTTGTGTCTCTCTACCCCCCGTGTCTCTCTACACCCCGTGTCTCTCTAACCCCTGTTTCTCTCTAACCCCCCCGTGTCTCTCTAACCCCCCGTGTCTCTTTCCCACCCCCCTCCTCATCCTCAACCCCCCCTCATTCTAACCCCCCTCATACTACCCCTCTAAATAGCCCCCTCTCCCCTCACTTACCTGCTCCGGCCTCCGCTCCTTCCGGGTCTTGACGTGGCGCGCATGTGACGTCACGACATTAGCATATACCGGGTGCCGAGATCCGGGGTGGGTGGGGGGGGGGTTGAGGATGAGGAGGGAGGTTGAGGAGGGAGGTTTAGGAGGGGGTTGAGGATGGGGGGGTTGGGGTTGAGTATGGGGGGTTGAGGAGGGAGGTTGAGGAGGGGGTGGAGGATGGGGGGTTGAGGTTGAGGAGGGGGGTTGAGGAGGGGGTTGAGGATGAGGAGGGGTGCTGAGGATGAGGAGGGGGCCTGAGGATAAGGAGGGAGGTTGAGGATGAGGAGGGGGGTTGAGGATGAGGAGGGAGGTTGAGGAGGGGGTTGAGGATGAGGAGGGGGGTTGAGGTTGAGGATGGAGGATGAGGAGGGGGTTGAGGTTGAGGAGGGGGTGGAGGATGAGGATGGGGTGGAGGAGGGGGTTGAGGATGAGGGGGTTGAGGAGGGAGGTTGAGGATAAGGAGGGGTGCTGAGGATGAGGAGGGGGCCTGAGGATAAGGAGGGGGCCTGAGGATGAGGAGGGAGGTTGAGGAGGGGTTTGAGGATGAGGAGGGGGGTTGAGGTTGAGGAGGGAGGATGAGGAGGGGGTTGAGGTTGAGGAGGGGGTTGAGGATGGGGGGGTTGAGGATGAGGATGGGGTGGAGGAGGGGGTTGAGGATGAGGGGGTTGAGGAGGGTGGTTGAGGATGAGGAGTGGGGTTGAGGAGGGAGGTTGAGAATGAGGAGGGGGGAAGAGACACAGGGAAGGGAGAGGGGGGAAGAGACACAGGGAAGGGAGAGGGGAGAAGAGACACTGGAGAGAGAGGGGGACACAGAAGGCACAAGAGGGACACAGGGGGCAGCACATTTCCCACCCTCTGCTTATACTCGAGTCACTTATTTTACCCAGTAGTTTGTGGTAAAATAGGTGCCTCGGCTTATACTCGGGTCGGTTTATACTCGAGTATATACGGTAATTCTAAAGGGAGCATGAAAGAAAAATTATAAAAAAAGAAAAAGCTGGGGAGAGGAGAGGAACAGGAAGAAGAGATGTAGCTAAAATAGAGTAGGAGGCAAGCACAAATTGAAGTGGGACTGGGGCACAGTAAAATCTAAACATAGCTCTGTTAATAGCTCCAAATTTTTAAAGACTTGGAGACAGAATATATTATTTGTCACTTAAAGTACATTAGAACTTGTCATAATAATATTTTCTGTTTGTGCTGTCATTAGTACCAATTATTTAAAAGCTAGAATATAGAGTACAGTACATTCAGTACCAAAACTATCTTAGTGCGCAACTGATTTAGCAAGTAATAAAATATAGAAATCTTCATAATATGGAAACTGTCTCTGTGTTTGTCATTATGCTTTTGATTTAAAGCCTTAATCTATATAGTTTATCACTTGTTTTAAAGCATGTTAGCTGGAAGTGCCAAATGCAATTGGATTGTATATTCCTTAAAGGGAAAATAAAAAGCTCTTATAAAAAAATAATTCTTACAAGCACATTGTGTAGAAAATGTCTGGTGTCAGGGGAAAGGTCAAATGGTACAGAAACCAGATAAGTTTATGACGCTAACCAGAGTGAGTAGAATATATATATATATATATATATATATATGTTAAAGAATGGTAATAGAGATGATACATTGAACCATGAGGTAATAAATGGTAGCATGTGTCAATGTCTGTTTCTCTAGTATAAATATTAAACAAAGATGGATCTGCAAAAATGATCTTCTTCAAGTCATACAGGGAAAGATTACAGATAGTTCTGGTGAGAAGTTATAGTCTGAAGCCATCAACTGACATCAGATTTGTGCAGAAACTAGTGAAGAACATTCATACACATTTACCCTTTAAATGAACATCAAACATTCAAGAAATCTATAACAGCTTTAAACTAAAAACAACTACTGGTTGCAATAATGAAGTGGGTATGTTAAGGGGTGCTATATATTGCACCAGAAACAGTGTATTTTCAGCAGCTATGCACAGGTGTTTACAGTCCTGTACGTACAGATAGATTTTGACTGGTACCTCTGGCAAGAGAAAGCAAGTGCATATACATGTAATTGTGGTACACTCATTTCACCCAATTCTTGTTTGATGGAGTGAAAGGTGTCAGAGTGTATGGAGATAACAAGATGACATCATTCTGATATAGGTTTCAGCTGAAAGTCAATATAGTGTCAGACTTTAGAAAGTACTACAAATGCACTAAAAGTTAGATCAAAATTAAATTATTTGTAATTCTGGTATTATACCTTTTTTTTATTTATTTTTTTATATTTTTTATTTTTAAGGATTAAATATACAGAACATTGCTAACTCACATAAAGGTGAACATTACATCAAGTTTCAATCCATTCACATAGGAGTCTGAGCGGTAATAGAAAAAAAAAGAAAATACAACTTTGTTCAACTTGTAACAAACCATCGATCAATGTTAAAGCAGAATTAGGTGTAAAACAGATTTAACATATATACATATTTAAAATATGTCTTGTTGCTTTTTTTTTCCCTCACCTTTGGATTATGTTTAGGAGTGTCATTATTGTGGAGATTACCACGTGTTATATTTATTCTCTCCAATCTTCATTCAAACACTAAACTTCTCACTGGCACACTTCATTCATTCTAGCCGAGGTGGAGGAAGGAAGCAAAGAGAGTCAGGAAGGAGTTGAGCCCGGGGGGGGGGGGGGGGGGGGAATCTGATGAAGAAAGTGAGACTACAACGTAGGGGATTTAGTTAAAGTAGTATCCCAAATGGTCCATTTAGAGGGGTCTATTTTTATCCGTAGTTCGGAGTTAAAGTCTCTCTCCAACTCCCGATTCCTGTCTACCATGGTCAAAATTTCGGATAGTTTAGGGAGAGATGTTTTCTTCCAATTTCTAGCAATAGCAGTTTTAACAACTATAAAGATTTGGGTCATAAACCCTATAATTTTAGTTGACGTTTTAGCGGGAAATAAATTGAATAATGCTATTTATGGGACGGCTGTTATATTCGTTTTCAATATATTGGATACATATTCAAAACAGTCCTCCCAAAGTGAGAGAGAAGTAGGGCAGTTCCACCATATGTGATACATGTCTGCTGGATTTCCACAGTTCCTCCAGCAAAGTTTGGTTTCTGGGTTGAAGGATATAGAGTATATTTTAACAGGGACCCAGTACCATCTATTTAAAATTTTAAATTGAATTTCTCTTTGATTTACATTTTTCACAAACCTGTTTAGAGATATCAGGGCCTGTAGCCATGACTCTTTTGACAACCGAATATGCATGTCTTTTGCCCGAATTTTCCATCGGATTAGTTATGTCTCCCTGAGTTTGGATGTGGATAATTTCATTGCATTTTGATATCAAATGTTTGAAATTTTGAGACTCTATCAAAGTGATCAAGTTGTTTGAGCTAGTTGAGTTGTTAACCTTGGTTCTTTGATTCAGAATTTGTGATAATTTATACAAAGTGAGCCATATTTTATTTGAGATGTTGTATTTCTTTTTTAACATGTCATAGTCTAGTTTTTTTCCCATTGTGTTTATCTACAATGTGGCCCAATAAGTATATCCCCTTCTCTTTCCACTCTGGTTCCAGAAGGATTTGATTTAGAGATGTTATAGTTGTCAAAGGGGTAAGATCATTATAGCTCTCTAAGAGTTTACATTTCTTATTCATTTTTATCCAATCCTTTACCATGTCGATTAAAGTAGTTGCGTTAGGATTGATATGGGGATAGCTAATTTTGGAAAGTAGAAAAGGGCATTAAGGTCAGTGGAGGTTAGCATATCACTCAGTACTTGGTTAGCAGAGTGGCCCGCTGAAGATTGGGTCCATTTTATGTATTGCTCTAATTTGATTGCTTCCTGGTAATGAGAAATCATAGGGTACGCTATTCCTCCTTTATTAAATTTTCTACATATTATTTCTCGTTTCACTCTAATCTGGCCCTTCTTGTTAATATATCTGTCTATCAGCTTCTGGAATTTGCTCAGCCAATGACTATTAATTGGAAAAGGGAATGATCTTAACACATAGTTGATTTTGGGTAAAAGAGACATTTTTACAGAAGCGATTCTGCCAGAGAAGGAGATAGAGTTTCTCGGCCAGTTCTCAATGAGGTCCTTAGATGTTTTGTATAGATTATTCAAGTTTGAGTCTAGCATAGTTTTAAAGTCCAAATTGAACTTAATACCTAAGTGTGTAAATCCTTTTGTATGGGTTAAATGATATTTGTCCAGGAGGTATTCATCGTCTTTTCTAGCCATGTTAATACTCAAGGCTTCTGATTTTCCTATATTTAATTTATAGTTCGATACTTTGCTATAATTAGCGATTATTTCCATTAAGACTTTCATAGATTTAAGTGGGTGCTCCATATAAACCACTACGTCATCTGCAAAGAGGGAGATTTTATATTCATTTTTGCCTATTTTAATCCCTTTAAAATTTGAAGAATTTCTTATTGCTATTGCCAAGGGTTCTAAAATCAAGGCAAATAAAATGGGAGACAGCGGACACCCTTGACGGGTGCCGTTTGATATCCCAAAGTAGTCCGACTGCACCCCCTTGCCCAATACAGATGCCGAAGGGGCATTGTATAAGGCCGCTATAGCCTTCGAAGCAAAGGCATCAAACCCATATCTAAGAAGGGTCTGCGTCATGAAGTCCCACCCTACCCTATCAAATGCTTTTTCGGCATCCATTGATAGGAATAGAGTGGGAGTGCCTTTGTTCTTCGCTAAGTTGATTAGGTGAATCATTTTATGTAAATTGTCGGAACCTTGCCTCTCTGCGACAAAACCTGTTTGATCCGAGTTTATTAGTTTTTTGGAAATTTCTGTAAGTCTTAAGGCCAAAATTTTCGCGTATATTTTGGTGTCTATGTTCATAAGCGAGATTGGTCTAAAATCTTTACAGGTATGTGCTTCCAAGTTTTGTTTTGGAATAGTTATAATATTTGCTCTAAGCACCTCTGGAGGAAACTTTCCTATATTTTTGATTTCGTTAAATGATAATAATATGATTGGCATTAAGCCGTCCATAAATGTTTTATAGAATGCTGTAGAAAAGCCATCTGGGCCTGGGGCTGTATAATTCTTTAAGTTCTTGATGACTCGTCTAATTTCTACCTCTGTTAATGGACTGTTTAGTGCCTCCTTATCTGCTTCTGATATAACTGGAAAATGAATTAGGTCTAAATATGACGTAATTGGGCTTTGTAAAATTATCTCCCAGACTTAAGTTGTACAGAGATTGATAAAATTTGGCAAATGAGTCAGTGATTTCTTTGGGCTTAAAGATTTTTTTACCCTGACATTCTAAATAGAGGATTTTTTGATTTTGGTGATATCGTTTTTTGATCTTATTAGCAAGGTCTCTCCCTATTCGATTGTCAAAATGAAAGGATCTCTGTTGTAAGTGCCACAAGCAGTTATCTGACCGTTTTTGGTTTATTTTATTAATTTCCTTTCTTGTTGAATTTATCTCATGAGTTAAAGTGTCATTTTTTTTTTTTATTGACTTGTTCTAGTCCATACAGCTTTATATATAATGATCTTAAGGATAGTCCTCTCTGTTTAACCCAGATACTTTTAATCTTGATAAGAATGCCTCTTATGTATGCTTTCAGAGCATTCCAGATTATTATGTCCGAGGATACTGAGCCCATATTGATATCTAGAAAAGATTTGATTTCCTCGCTAAGAGTGTCTAGACTAACCATCATCTATTCTCCAGGTCCTTCCAAAGTGAGCAGTTCTTGTTTCCTGTAATTGAAGGGAAATTGGAGCATGGTCTGAGATGGTTATTAAACCAATTTTTGCTGATTTGATTATATTTAACAGAGACTCGCTTACCAAAATATTGTCAATTCTTGAGTACATCTTGTGCGAGCCAGAGTAGTATGTATAGTCTCGCTCAGTTGTGTTTAGAAGGCGCCATGTATCATACAAATGGTATCTCGCCAACAATTTGGAAAAATCATAAGATGTTTTTTTTATGTGTTTATAATTTGTTGGTAATTTTTTGTAATTTCTGTCTATCTGGGGGTCCGGAGTCAAATTGAAGTCTCCTCCCACAATAAGACCTCCTTTAGCTATCTTGTTCGGTTTTTTAAGTACGCCATTGAGAAAGGAGTTTTGTTTACAATTGGGGGCGTATACATTTACTATTGATAGTTGTTGACGGTTTATCTTCCCTACCCAGATAATGTATCTCCCATTGTCATCAGCGACCACTAGTTCTTCTTCTAGACTTAGATTTTTGTTGAACATCATTACCACTCCTCCCGAGTTTTTTTTTGGCATGCGTTTAATACATGGGGATATTTATATTTTGCTAACTGTGGGATGTAATTTTTATCCCAATGGGATTCTTGAATTAACACAATGTCCGGGTTGGTTTTGTTCAACATTCTAGTAATGGAGGCTCTTTTGAATGGAGAGTTTAAGCCCCTAACGTTGTAGCTCACTATTTTCAACCCCCTGGAGCCCATCCCCCCACCGAGACCCCCCCGCCCCCCCCCTCCCCACACTTACCGGCTGCAGTCGTCCTTCCAAACTTACTCCATCCATTCCAAAGACCTATTCGGATCATTCCTTCCATTCAGACGTCACCCCCCAAAGATGGGATGAACTTCAGTCACACACAGTGGGCGTACGCAGTGTAAGATGTGTCCAGTCCTCTATGGAGATTGTTCCCACGCCTTTAAATCTTATTTTGTCTAAGTGTCTTTTCTCTTTCCTCCCCTTTTCATTTTTATTCTTGCCTTCCCTTATCCTTCTCTGTTTTCTTCCCCTTAACTTTACAATTCCCTACATTGTCTTTTCCTTCTACCCCTTCCTTCATAGCTTTTATTCAGTTATGGCGCTGTCCACTGCAAATAGTCTATTTATAAGCAGTTTGGGATTTTCATGTTTCTCAGCCTTTACTTGTTAAATTAGGATAGTTATCTATTAACCGGATTTTCTCTATATATCTTGCTATTGCTATGCCTGTTAACATGTATTCTTTTATATAGAGTCGTGTATATCTTATACTCTTTGTCCAGTGTTATATTATGTTGCTACTTTACCTTCTCAAAAGAGAGAATATAGTAGTTGGCACAGTTTTAGATCTAGCAGCGTTTTAAAGTGCAAATTTCAAAGTGCTGTGTTTGTGTTCAAAAGGAGGGTAGATAATATTTGTTAAAAGGCAGCTAATATTGCATAACCTCTTATTGTTTAAATAAAGTGACTATATATCAATCAACTTTGCATGATCTATCTTTCTTGTGCAAAACAGTGTTAAGGTGCATTCTTTTAATAAAGTGCTGTGCGTGTCTAATAATGAATTGTAACTTGTTTTAAGCCCATTTGTTCCCTACATTCTTTCCCTAAAAAACGAAATACAATAATTAACACATAATTACTATTACTATGCCTGTTAACATGTATTCTTTTGTATAGAGTCGTGTATATCTTATACTCTTTATCCAGTGTTATATTATGTTGCTACTTTACCTTCTCAAAAGAGAGAGTATAATAGTTGGCGCAGTTTTAGATCTAGCAGCTTTTTAAAGAGCACTATTTCAAAGTGCTGTGTTTGTGTTCAAAAAAGAGGGTAGGTATAATTGTTAAAAGGCGGCTAATATTGCATAGCCTCTTGTTGTTTAAGTAAAGTGATTATATATCGATCAACTTGCACGATCTGTCTTTCTTGTGCAAAACAGTATTAAGGTGCATTCTTTAATAAAGTGCTGTACGTGTCTAATAATACATTTTAACTTGTTTTGAACCCATTTGTTCCCTACATTCTTTCCCTAAATAACAAAATAAAATGATTAACACATGTTTAAAGTGCCATCCTTTCAAAGTGCTGTGCAAGGTTTAAAAGTGAGGGACTTTCTTTTCTCACAGGGGAGAAAGAATTAGTAAACAATATTTTAAAGTGCAAACCTTTCCAGGTATTGTGCCTATGTTAGAATAATATATATAAGCATTTTGAAATATAACAATTCGTGTGGTTTAAAACTACTGTTTCCCCTATGACTTCTAGACAGCGTAAGGAATCACAGAGAACAAGTAACAGTGAATAAGAGAAAATCAAGTGAAAGAGGTAGTGAAGAGATTTTTTCCTATTGCAAGAATCCACCAGGTGTCCACCGAAATTAGGGTTATACATTCACCAACCCCATTTACTAATAGTATCTTCACCGTCTTTCGGTGAGTTAACTTTGACCCATCTGTTCTCTCTAAATATTAAGAGACCTATAGGGAATACCCATTTATATGGGATTTCTTTGTCCCTCAATTTCTGTGTAATCGGAAGAAACAATTTTCTTTTATTTCTTGTAGAGGAAGAGATATCTGAAAATATTTTGATGTGCGAATATGGCGGGTCGTAGCATATTTTCCCATAACTAGCTCTAATTATTTGATTTTTTAGTGGCAGATGGTGAATTCTTACCAATATGTCTCTAGTGGAATCTGCATCAATATTTTTGGGTTTAGGAATCCTATGCACCGCATCAAATTTAAACTTAGTGTCCACTGAGTCCGGTACTAAGGGCCTCATTCTATTATCGGCCGTAAATCGGCCGTAAGGCTGCGATTCCTTGCGAGGGTTCAGTTAACTCGCGATTCTATTATACGGCCCCGCAAGGATCTCCTTTTACGGCCGGCCGCATATCTTGGAACCGGCCGTAATCTGTGAAATATAAAAACGCAAAAATAAATTCAAGCCTGCACTGTACAGCTCTGTAAATGCTAGGGATCATATTGGGGGACATGAGGATTAAAAGGAACCCACTCTCAAGCTTGCACATCTGCCCAAACCCGAGTTCAAATTAACTGTTTATTTTCCGGCTGCGGCGTGGGCGTGTCTGAAGTGCTCCAAGCACTCTGGACTTTTTACATGGATATTTTACGGATATTAAAAATGAAATATTTTACGGATTTGAGTACAGGATAATTATGTGCTATTTTTTCTAACACCTAAAATCCCTTTATAGTCTTCTCAAAGTGCAGGATGGCTTTATTTGAGCTATTTTATGTGCTTAATTGGTGCTAGCGAGACCTTTTTCCTGCAAGTAACTGCGGCTCGCTTTTAGCCTTGCAGAGAGGTTTCCCGGAGCAATTGAATTGCAAATCTCTTGCGGCCGTTTTAGATCAAAGGCTTTCCTCCGGCGCGTGCGGCCGCAAGAGATAGCAAGGCACCGGCCGCAAGCCTGCCGGAATCCCCGGCCGTAAGGGAATAGAATAGCCGAATAGCTTGCGGCCGCTCCTTGCGGCCCCGCAACGGCTGCGGCCGATAATAGAATGAGGCCCTAAGTAAGCAAAAAAATTAGTAAGGTATTGATCCAATTGATCTTTGCAGACTTTTTCATCAATGCCTCGTATTTTCAAATTGTTCATTCTAGATCGATCTTCAAATGAGTCCATCTTGTTTTCCAAAGTTTTTATCTTAGCATCCATAATTTTAATCCTTTCTTTGGAAATGAATAGTTCTTTTTTGGTTAGTTCACACGTACTTTCTAATTCTGTTATTTTTACAGTGTTTTCTTGAGTTAACTTTAAGTTTAGTAGGATTTGATTTTTAAATTCGTCAAGAAATTTATTTTGAAATGTCTCTAGAATTTTTTCCAGTTTGCCCACAGTCAAAATTTCCTCTTCTAAATTTGCCGTGTTTGTATCCGGCAAAGTCTCACTCATATTTCCTCCAGTAGCCTCTATTGATTTGTCACTTATTGGGGAAGCCAATAAGGACACCTCCGTAGTTTTAGATGCCATTTTGAGCGAGAAAAATAATTTAGATTTCGGCGGTGATCTAGCTTTATCTTTGTTTTTGTTCTTAGGAGGCATATTGTTCTTTAATTCAAGATTCCAATCATTTATATGGTGTACAATAGATAAGATTGTATAGGCCAGGGGAAATAACCAAGTCAAATTGTATCAGGGAAGGCACCTTTTCTTTTTTCCTCCTCTTTTATCCCCTTTTTCTTCTTTTCTTCTCTTTTTTTTTTTTTTGCCCTTCCCCCTTAGGTCATGGACCCCGTTATGGTTTATAAGGACCTTAGGGCCATAGAAGTAATAGTCCAGGCTGACTCAGTTGTTTGCCCAAATAGGCATGTAAAAAGTCACTATGGAACCTATACTCCGCAATGCATAGTTTTGTTCCCAGACAACACATAAATGTTACACTTTCAGTATACAGTATATAGAAGGGTGCTCTACCAGAGCCTTACCCGGCATCAGATTATGGTGTCTGCTCCCAGCAGCATCCCTACAGCAACGTTGGCAAGGGGGGGGGGGGAGATCTTGGGTCTCAGATCACATAGCTTTTCTCTCTTGTTTTTATTTTTTGGTTTTGTGGTCTGCTTTCAAATTGGAAGTGCTTAAGCGTGAACCCTGGGCATCCTTTCCTCTCCAAAACTTATCCTTTACCCCTCTCTGGCTCCGTTTTACCAGCCAGCACTTATCTTTTCCTCTGGGCCCTTGTATTCCCTCTTGTATTCCCTCTGAAGCTTCAGTGCGTGAAGGTTGCTGCGGGGTTTTAATACAGGGCTGAGATATTAATTGTTAGACCTCTCTGAGGCCACTATTGCGTTAGCAGATGCTTCACCCCCCTACAGCTTGTGTCGGCTTTCCTGCCGCTGAGCACAGAAAGAATTTAGGGAGGCATAGAAGGGGGGATAGGGAATGTTTCAGGGGTAATTCAGGAGTGCCCAGGGGTGTTCGGGAGCTTACCGCGCCATACAGCGTCGTTGTCGGTCCGGCGTCTCGCGTCTCGCGATGCTTCCACTCCGCCGCTCCATCAGCTTCCGGCAGTCTCCCTTGCCTGAACCATCGCGGGAGTCTATGCGCCCCAGCGCTCCAGCGAACCACGCCCCGCCACGAATCTGGCAAAGGGCAGACACCCCAGAGAGGGTCCAAAAATCCAGACACAGGGCACGGGGGAAGGTAAGACCATCACTTTGAGTGCTTTAAGGGGTTCAACCACAGCATTGGGAAATTTGCAGCAGATTCAGGCAAATTGGTGGATGTTAGGCTCTGCAGCTATCCCGTTTTCGGCGTGGGCTTCTCCATCGGGCTAAACGAGCCGCAGCTCACGTAGGCACATCTGGTACCGCCCCCATTCCTAAGTTAATGGTATTAACTTATTATACCTGATCCATTGATAGTGAATGATATTAAGAAATTGCTGTTGTAAAAAGACACAAAAGGAGTAGAGAGAATTCTCTGAATGGTAATCTGTTTTGGAAAAATCAGATAAAATTAAATACAAAACCTTTGTTAGGTCAAAGGGTTAAATTATAAAATGGAAAAGGTCATGGAAAATAATTTTCAAAGTGAAAAAGATTATTGTGACAGCGCATACCTTGCATTTTTTCACAAATTCACATCCAAAGGTGGCCTATGTACATACAATATGTTGACAAAGTCTGCTGCATTTGCTGCCATGGCATTTACACGTATAAAATGCAAGTATGGAATGCAAGGTAAATACTATGATAAATAGGTTTCAGGTCTATAGCTTTCCCAGTATTTGTATGCACAGTATTGTGTGTTTATTTGCTATTGAAGTGTTATGAACAGGTGTTTAACCCACTTATGAATCCTATCTAGCACTCATTTAAATTTTTTATACATTTATGCAATTGTAAGGCAAGTAGCAAAATTAATCCAATTTAATATCAGTAACATTTACGGCTCCATTATGGGCTCATGTAATTGCGATTTGGACAAGTAAATAGGGCCGATAGTAATACAACCTTTAATTATATAATGATCACTAGAGTCCTTTAAAACTTCATCCTTCACCCCAAACTTACCTGTTCCTCAATCCTGCCCAAAAAACTTCACACAATTTTATTTACAATTAAGTACGTTTTTACGTATGTATAACAACTGTTGTCAGTGAAAATGATTCTACCCATCCCCTTTTCTCTTCTTTATAGTAATAATATTGTTAAAAAACAAAAAACAATATATATATATATATATATATATATATATATATATATATATATATATAAAATTACAAAATATAAAGTGTTTAGCTTTCTAAAACCATTTGCCCAGGTCACTGGCAGATTTCTATGTCGTGTGACTACACACACTGAGCCTCATTCAATTGCAAGGCTGCAACTCACGGTATACAGACCGTATGTCTGTGGGCATGCTGTGGGCTTGAACACTGCTACAATTATGCAGCGATTCAATTGAGCAAGCCCGCAAGTTATGGCTAAAAGCCAAAACTGTAAACCATGCAATAGTAAGTAGATTTCAGAGCGTGAACATGATCAATTAAGCAAGGCCGTAACTACCCATTTAGAAACAGCCAATAGAAAATGAGGCCGTCATCATTATGTCAGTATAAGATGGAGGTTACATGTCAATCAATTAGCGTTTGAGGTCCGATAAGCGATCGGAACTCGCAAAACCACAAAATACTAAATAAAAAATAAATAAAGTGCCAATACTGTTCTAGTCCATGTGGGTGGCCTGATATGTATTAACTCGTTGATTTCCAAGATCACAATAACCACAAAATTAAACATTAAAATATTGCAGAAAATTTATTGCAGATTTGCGAGCTTGAGACTTTTGTGCAATTATTCTAATGTATTTCATTTTTTTACCCGTCATTTACAGTGCAGTATTGATTTTTTATTTGCATTTACAGTGCTATGAATATGTCTTTGACCCCTTGCGGGTCCTCTCTAGTACTCATAGGATTTTCTTCTACATTTGCCATTTACGGGTGTGAAACCATTTGCAGGCTTGCGGAATTGTAGCAATTGAATAGCGATTTGTGATTTTAGCGATTGTAACTCTTGAGAACGTGATAGATCAAAGGCTTAGATGTGGCGTAAGTTACGGTTGTAACAACCGCAGGGATTTTCACGCGTAACTCGTAGACCGTTTGTGGCTCGCAAAATGACGGTAATTGAATAGCAAATTCGTTTATGGCCTACATTATGGGCTCTAAATGTACCAGTAAGTATTTTAATATTCTGTATAGCTGTTTACATTTTTAATATAGGTATGTATGGTGTTTGTAAACATGTACATGCAGTGCATAACATGCACTTTTATGTGTAAATATATATATATACCTTAAGTACTTTGTATCACTGGTGTAGAGCCAAAAACAAAACAATAGTCTCAGGCTTTTCAAGGACCAAAAAGATTCATTACAAAAGACTGAAAATTAAAAGCAAATTCTAATACATTTTTGCACTGTTAGTTGTGCTGTGTGCAACCATGTTTTGTCCTATCACAAACTGATCTGTTTGATTTGTTGGGATTTCTTATGGAAATCAGCAAAATGGAAGCAGTTCTGAATAACTCTAAAAACAAAAAATTACATTCTATATTCGTTTTGAAGTTTGAATCCTAAATATTTAACTCATTCATTGCCTTCTTATTATTTTAAAAATAATACAAAAAAGTGCACTGTGTTTGACCCTCAATCTCGGAACAGAACTATAAACTGGCAAAACTGCAAAACAATGAATTTATAATTTGAGAATAAAAGAGGTGCTTTAGTGAGAGCTTACATTTTAATAGAAACACAGATACTCTAGTTAACCTCAGTCCTCAAGAGTCAATTAACCTTTTGCCTCTAAGTATATTTGCTGTCTAAAGTGCATATCTTTCAAATTCCATTCAAACATATCTCCACCGAGACAATGTTTTTAGTCAGTAAAGTTATATTACTTTCTTTTACCATGTTTTAAAAAGGATACATTTACTACAGTTATGTATTTTATGAAAGTAAACACCAAAGACATTTACACATAGTCTCCCCTGCAAAATTACAGAAAAACAGATTGCTTCTGAAAATATTGCAGCAAGACATTTACATTGCATTAGTCAATTCATATTTAGAAATATTTAATGGCATTATTTTAATCATAACAATCGTATCATTACAAAGAAAGAGGCATATTTAAAAGAAGACAGGAACATTTTTAAAAAGTGACATCTGACGTCTCCGCCACCCCTGACCTATGTTTCCTTTACACATATTAGGGGGTGATGAAATCAGTGAATGCCTCCTATTGCATCTTAGTAGGCAGATACAATATGCACACTGGACTGACCTATTATCTCTATAATTGCCAGCTCATGACTGTTACAGCATTATCCTACATTTCTAGGTTAGTCAAAATATTTAAACAAATGAAAAAATACATTTTACCATTCAGTGGATACAAGTATCGTCTTTTAAAACTTTTTATGTGGTTCACAAATGGGGTCACTTCTTTCGGTAAAAATATGAGCTGAGCATGACAGCCCTTAAAATATCCTAGGGATTACTCTCTAAACCAGGGGTTCCCAAAGTGTGCCCCGCGGCTCCCTGGTGTGCCGTGAATCTACAACAGGGGAGCCGCGTCATGAGGGAGACCAGCAGCGTGCTGTGGGGCTGTGCAGAGTTTGCAGAGTGTGTTTAGGAAGGGGGTAGCACACCCGACAGCAGCTCTTTGGGGGTTACAAAAATGCCCCCAACTGCCTTCCGCCTCCCTGCTTTTTTCTACCCCCAGGCCCCTGCTCTCTCCTCTCTCCTTCCTCCAGGCCCCAGCTCTCTCCCTCTGAGTCCTTGGACCCAGGAGAGGAGTCACCAGGGGGAGGAGCCATCGGCAGAGGAGCAGCCGGAGAGAGGACAAGGGTGGAGGGAGAGAGAGGGAGAAATGTGTTCAGCAGCCTGTGTATGTACTAACCAATGTGCCAGCCTGTGTCTCTACCAACCAATGTGCCCTGCCTGTGTATATAATAGCCAAAGTGTCCAGTCTATGTCTGAAATAGCCAGAGTGTCCAGTCTCGGTCTGTAATAGCCAATGCGCCCAGCCTGTGTCTCTACCAACCAATGTGCCCAGCCTGTGTCTCTACCAACCAATGTGCCCTGCCTGTGTATATAATAGCCAAAGTGTCCAGTCTATGTCTGAAATAGCCAGAGTTTCCAGTCTCGGTCTGTAAAAGCCAATGTGCCCAGCTTGTGTCTGTAATAGCCAAAGTGTCTAGCATGTAAGAGCCAATGTGCCCAGCCTGTAAGAGACAATATACCTAGCCTGTGCCTGTAATAGCCAATGTGCCCAGCTTGTGTCTGCAATAGCCAATGTGCCCAGTCTGAATCTGTAATAGCCAATGTGCCCAGTCTGTGCCTGCAAATAGCCAACGTGCCCAGTCTGTGCCTGCATTAGCCAATGTGCCCAGTATGTGTCTGTAATAGCCAATGTGCCCAGCCTGTAAGAGACAATATGCCCAGTCTGTGTCTGTAATAGACAATGTGCCCAGCATGTGTCTAGGTGCTAATGTGGGAGAGGGGGGAGAAGGAAGACAAAGAAGCGGGAGAGAGAGAAGGGTGAAGGAGGGAAAAAGAGATGCAGGAGAGAGAGGGAGAAAGGAGAGGGAGAGTATGAGGGTGAGAGAGAGAGAGAGAATGAGGGTGAGAGAGAGAAGGGGGAGTGTGAGAGAGAGAACTATCGTCTAACTTGGGGAGCCTTGGAAAAATCTTGAAATAGAAAGTGCACCTTGAACCAAAAAAGTTTGGGAACCCCTGACCTAAACAATTGCAGGTGTAGGTACAATATGTATGTTGGTGAAGAATCTTGCTATATTACGGTACTATTACAGATACTCTGGAGTGTGCTATAACTCTATAATGATGTTTTATCATTAAGTTTCAGTAAATGTGCATTCATTAATTTAGCATCTTGCTGAATAGATCAAAGGGATGTCTGTCAGTTTTGATTAGTAATAGTTAAGTTGGACATGTAGTTGTACTGTAGGAGCTTAAGGAGAGAGAAAGATAAATTCCATTATGAATGTATAGTTTTTGTGTGTGGTAGATATTATAGAGACGTTAGCATCCTTTTCCGTATGCATACACGTATACTTAAATATAAATAGTTTGAAACAGTAAGTTTAAGGAGTTTGAGGCTAAATTGCTCCTATTCTCATCACTTGTAATTTTTGGGAGCTAAAGTTAAATTTAAAAAATTAGGGCTTTACCTAGCTCAAAACTCTTTAAATAGTAATTGACTTATGGGATACTACTTAACAGGCCTAGATTTCCATAAACAACATAGTGGGATTGATTACATGGCACCAATAGGGAATCATGCTGGGATGAGGAAGTTCTTAAGAGATAATTTATATAGCTTTTACATGGCTCCTGCAAAAAAAAAAAAACTCTAAAAATTACTCACTTGAACGGAGCTGTTGAAGCTCTCTAACTCTAACATGTATTCAGAACCTGCTTTACATATACCCATAGAAGACTCTTGTAATCTATATAGCAATGCTATGGAACACTACGTACTACCTAATGTGAACATACTACACTAGCCATAACATTGTCTAACCAATCTATATAAATCCCCTTCCAGGACAGCGGTTTGGTTAACAATAAATAAAAATGTAAATTTTGTGAGTTTATGACCCTTCAGCCTATACCCCTGTGACCCTCTCAGTACCCCTGCACTTTGAGGTGGGTGTAGGGGCATAGGAAATGGCGGGATGGGGGGACAAATCCCCCCCAGAATTGAGGCTCCCCAATTCCCAATTAAAGGCACTTCCTGAGCTGTAACTGCCAGATCTGCAGCTCTCACAAGATAACGCGACTTGCATGATCTCGTGAGACCCAACTGCCAAAGGAACAAGGGGTGAGGAGGATAAGGATAGGGAGGGGGAGAGGGAGGTGAGGGGGATAGGGCTAGTGAGGTGAGGAGAATAGGGAGGAGGAGATATATATATATATATATATATGTATATACACACAGTATATATATATATATATATATACACACAGTATATATATATATATATATATATATATATATATATATATATATATATATATATAAAGAGTGAGGTAGCCGTAAATGTCCAGCAATCCAGATGAATAATCAGAGTATTGCAGTATATAGTGATACCTTTTTTATTGGACAAACATATTCATAAGTTTCATGACAAGCTTTCAAGAGCTTTCCTCTCTTTGTTGAGTCAGTATTGACTCTGACTCGATAAAGAGAGGAATCCTCTTGAAAGCTCTTCATGAAACCGATGAATATGTTTGTCCAATAAAAAAGGTATCACTATATACTGCAATACTCTGATTATTCATATATATATATATATATATATATATATATATATATATATATATATATATATATATATATATATACATATATATATATATGAATAATCAGAGTATTGCAGTATAAGTCTCCAACATAAGTCTCCAACATCCCTTTTATATTTCCAATTCTTTCTTTGGGTTAAATACTTTTTGTATTTTTCTACCTGGTCATTAAACTTTTGAATGGCCATATCAAACTCCGGAGAGGAACCAAACTTTTTAATCTCCTCCTGGCAGTGCTCCGTTTTTTTTACGACGTGTTCCAAGTTCGATTTTCCTTGCACAAGGATAAAAGTTATCAGATACATGGAGCACCTGTTAATGATCTCTAGCCATTGTGTAGTAAAATTACCTTGTATCAAGTGTGCTGCTGGTATAAACTGTATTCCTAGTCCTCGTGGGACTATTCCTTGTTTTACGTAATTTTCTATGCTCAAACTCTAGTTCAGATAGTCCAGATAGATAGTCCAGATTTGTTATTTTGACTGCCTTTAGGGAATTTGTTAATGTACCATTCAGATCAGTATCTGTATTCAATCTTGTACCCCCTCTTTCTGACTGGAAGGCCGCTGCTGTCTCTTCCTGTAATTTCTGTATGTTCCAGAAGTCAGTACTCAAACCTGCCATTATACACAAATCTCTAAATGCTTATGCAAATATATATCAAGAAGAAACTAACCTCATATAGCACAACATTGCTATTATTGGATTAAACCAAAAACTAAATAAACAACTATATAACTAACTGGTGGAACATAGCTATATTTCTGGTGCTTAAATACCAATCATTTAATTATAAATGGGAAAAATGATTGAAAACAATCTTAAATACTAAACTTTAATAGTTATATTCTAAAATAGAGAAAAACACTGATAGTATGTGTTAAAATAGGACCCTGTGAACAATCGTCATCTGATTATTAACCATTCAGGGTTGTGGCGCTCCTAATAACGAAACCCGAAAAATTCAGTTTGATACTGATTCTCAGTCTGCCAATTGCCTTTGACAAAGCGCGTAGGGCGAAACTGGCTCCGGTCAGATGGCGGAATAAAGACCCTCATTCAGATCTGTTGGTGGGTGTGAGGCTTCCTGTACAGAAATTATGGTATGAGGTGCAGCATCTAGAAGGTACAGCGCTACCTGTAAGGTTTTGCATTTCCTATAATGCGCCACAAGGCTTCCTAATATATAGGAGCTCCAGACACGCTGAGTATTACTAACAGCAAGAGGGGTTATACAGCCTGCACTTATTAGTGCGCCTTCTTGAGGATTGATTTAGCATTGACTATAACACAACACCTCCATATAGCCTACATGCACTGGACAGATAGTGTATAAGGTCTGGTAGTTAGTTAACTTTTAGTTGTGCTTTTTATAGGGAGATTAATGGATATCCTATGAATTTATTTACATATCACGATATCTGATCCTATTTTAACACAGATTAGCTGCATTTTTCTCTATTTTAGAATATAACTATTAAAGTTTAGTATTTAAGACTGTTTTCATTCATTTTTTCATTTATATATATATATATATATATATATATATATATATATATACTAGCGACTTGCCCATCAAAAATGACGGCAATAACATTTGAAGCCTGGCAATACTGTTTTCCACAAAATGTTAGGATATGGCCCCTCTGAGCACCTTCTGCGCTATTCACGAACCCCGTGCTGAGCACCTTTGGCGCTCATTGCGAGCCTCTTACCCCATCTACATTACAGGCCCGGCGATGAGCACCTTCTGCTGATGTTTTTGCTAAGCCGCACTTTTCATTCTTTGCAATGATCCCCTTGAGCCTTTTTTGGCACTCCTTGCGAGCCTCTCCCCCTGTGTACTTTATATGCCTCAGTAGTTTAGGGGCCTCCTGCCTTGGGTTAAGTGTTACTGCCTTGGGTTCAGTGTTACTGCCTTGAGTTAAATGTTACTGCCTTGTATTAAGTGTTACTGGTTTGCGTTAAGTCTTAGTGCCTAGGGCTCATATTAACGTCCTTCGACCTCATTTTACTTCCTTCTGCCTAGTTTTTCTTGTGTCCCCTCCACTTTCCCTCCCCTGTGTCTCTCTCCCCCCTCTCCCTCCCCTGTGTCTCTTCCCCATGTCTCTTTCCCCTCTGTGTCTCTTCTCGCTCCCTCATGTCTCTTCCCCCCATTTCCCTCCCCTGTGTTTTCCCCCCCATTTCCCTCCTGTGTATTTTTCCCCATTCCACTGTGTCTCTTTCCCACTCTTCTCCCTCCCCTGTGTCTCTTCCCCCTTCTATCACTCCCATGTGTCTCTCCCCCCTCCTCTACCTCCCCTGTGTCTCTCCCCCTCCTCTCCCTCCCCTGTATCTCTCCCCCTCCTCTTCCCCCTCTGTGTCTCTCCCCACTCCTCTCCCACCCCTGTGTGTCTCTCAATGCGCATGCGCGGGGGTTGCGAGCATTTTGAGTTGTCAAACTGCGATTTGTCGCAAGCGTGATGACGAATCGCAGATTGACAACTTTTATATGTGATATATATATATATATATATATATATATATATATATATATATATATATATATATAATATGAATGTGTAAATACTGTATCCCCCCCAGATTATTTTCGGTTCCTACGCCCTTGGGCGGGTGGCCCTTTCATCTCTCATAACCCCTTTACCTACATCCAACAAATTTTAAGTAATTTACTTTATTTATTTTAATTGTAATTATTTTTATATTTCAATTGTGAATTTTTATTTGTTTATGTATTTTTGATTTTAGGCATTTTTATTTTTTCTTATATATATTTATATATTTATTTTTTATTTTTTGCATTTAGTTTAGTGTAGATAGTTTTTGGAATGTTATGGACTTTGGGGAGCCCTTATGGAATCATAGGGTCAATGGGGGCCCATAAGGAACAGTATGGCAGAGGTTAGAATGCTATATGGTCCATAAGGAGTTAGGATACCATTAGGGTCCATAGTTACTTAAGGTGGAAGGTTAATATTTTTATGCCATAGGAGTCTATATTGACACTCATGTTTACAGGTTAGAATACCATGGGAATTGATGGTGTCCTCCCAGTGATAAAGGGGGTAATGTTCGGTGCCATACGGCTCCCCCTGTAGTCGTTTATGTATTGGTGCATTATGGTCTATAGCGACCCCCATGGTAGATATCGATATAGTCCTTATTCTCCGTGGGACCCCCCTGAGTTTTGGAAAGCAATCACACTTAAGGTAAGATCTCTCAAGGAGCAGGGAACACTTCATACATAGAGTTAGGGATTGATGCTGGAGGAATGTAATCAAGGTCAGTGTCTCCTGCATGCTGTTACTGTGCTTTTATTATTGAAGTTGAATATTTCTGTTCTAGTTATTATATCAAAAGTACAAATGAAAACCGTTCTGTACACAGATGTTTTGTATGAATGGTTTCCTCTAATAGTGTTTCAAGACTTGCATTAAATATAGTGAAAAGTGAAAAAGAACTGTTGTACAGAGGGGAATAGCTCTTTATATTTTTCTTCAAAACTGCAAAAACAGGATCAGAATATATATTCATATTGTATTCCATTCAATTTATTTGTCCAAAGCATTATATTTCTCTCCTCTGCAATAAATATTGCTTTTAGCATGTTATCCTATAGTAATTCAACACTTCCCTGCTGTTTGATTATTCTGTCACATAAAATAAGCAGGAACAGATATTTTTCTTGCACGAAAAAATATGAATCTTTGATGAATATAGCACAATGACCTGATAATTTCCTGTATATAACCAGTATTTAATGATTTCCTTATATTGGTCTTGATTAACTATGAATGGAAAAGTAACCATCCAATTCTAGCCAATCAGCCCGTGTACTTATATAGACCCTATAATGACAGCTTCAGTTGGCTGTATGTACTCTGTATATTAAGAAACATGTTTCTAGTTAAGTAATTGTCTAGGTTAACTTAGCTACTGATCCTTGTCTTGGTTCTGTTTTCACTAAAATGTTGTCATTCAGTTATTCATTGGG